>JAMKCH010025605.1:0-21779 GCA_023653785.1 Ophioderma brevispina | reverse complement strand
TGAATGCTTAGGGTCCAGGCGGGTTTGCTAACTATAAACGTTGTCTACATGCACCGGCGTTATTAATCGAATCGGACCTATTGTATTGTATTTTGTGTTTAAATCTGTTGAAATCAATGCCATCGTATTTATCAGTCGCGGGTCGAAGGTTGTACTAATTATGGCAGAAGCTGGTAGACCTGAATGAAACACGTGCCACACAGAATCATGGCGAAGATAAGTTTCGTGTCTGCTGTAAGCAATGTCGTTCCTCAAATTGTTATGTGCCTCATGATGCTGGGAATATCCGCGCATTTTACCATTACTCAACTTATGCTACTGGGGAAGGTATGTTTGTCGCAGTTCAGTGAACAAGTGTGCAATGATCTTGCTCAACACGAAGAAGCAGAGAATATGGTCCAGGCCGAAACTACCCGTTTAAATACTAATATTCAGCTATTGTCTATGTTACCTGCGGGTTTTGTCACACTGATACTCGGTCCACTGAGTGACATATATGGTAGAAAGCAGATTCTTTTATTTCCTACTGTCAGCACAGTCATTTTTGCTGTTTGTTTATTGTACCAATCAGTATCTCCTGATGTATTAACATCAGTATTATATCTTGGAGCTTTAATTTGCGGACTGGGAGGCGGTATTGGTGCTTTTATGTCAACAGTGATCAATTACGTTATAGACGCCACTCCAGAAGATCAACGTACAGAAAAGCTTAGCGCTGTAATGCCGTTTTTCATGATAGGTCAGACTATTGGCGGGCTATCATCAGGGATTATTGCAGAATACAAAGGAACAAATTCTGTCTACGTTTTATTTTTGATTGCTGCAATTTTTACCGTATTTTTCATAGTGGTGTTTATGGAAGACAAAAGAGTTGCATCAAATGCAGAGAAGCACAATTTGTCTTTGCAAACGATCTACGGAAATTTAACGGCAGGTGGAAAAACCCTTGTGGCTCGAAGACCAGGAACACAACGTTTTCAGCTTATTATCCTGATCTTGGTGACGGCTGTTCTTTGCATGGCATGTATGGCAGGTAAGCTTGCAAAGTCGTTAGAGTCGGGTAGATATGGTCCAAGTTATGGCCTGACCGTAAAGTTGAGTATGGACACAATGTTTTGGCTGAAAAGGATAGATTAGGGTGTTTAGAATAAGAATCTACCAGGTGCCACCTGGGCATCCTTGAGCATTTTGAGAAATCCAAGATGGCGTCGCCATAAATGATAATTATCTATTCAACCCTATACAACCCTATATTATCAAACTATGGAGTTACTAGATATACTATAGGACCTAATGAACAAGTGCATGGCACTTGTAACATTGAGTCATACTCCAAATTCAAAATGGAAGCCAAATCTAATAATTTTAAAATATGCCCTATAACAGCAAATATCTGCGATAAAAGTAAACATGAAGTACTTAGATTATGTTGTTAGACACAATAAATGTATTTCTGATACTTTTAAAGCTGTAACATGACGTCAATCAATATGGCAGCCAAAACCGTGAATATCTTCAAAATATACTTGACACAAATTTCTAAATATTACCTTCAAGTATTATTGTGTCAATGAAACAACTAGAAATGTACCTATGATCATAACCAACTAGGTCATCCCGATAAATAAAAATGGGTCAAATTATAAATTGAGTGCAATTATGTGAAAAAAATGTATGGTATTTTGATAACTTTGCACCATATTAGTTTTATTTCGATTTTGGTGCATTTAAAGCAAATTGAAATGTATGTTGTACATTGGTTAGGATCAAAGGAACATTTCTACTGTCATTGACAAATTGATTTCGATTTGAAGGCTGTAATACTTACTATCCTGATTTGTGTCAAGTATTTTTGAAGATATTCACGTTTTGGCTGCCATATTTATTGACGTCATGTTACAATTTTAAAAGTTTAGGAAACATTTATTGCGTCTAACAACATAACTTAAGTAATTTACGTCTATGTTTAATGCAGGTATTTGCTGTTATAGGGCATATTTTAAAATTACTGGATTTGGCTTCCATTTTGAATTTGAAGTATGACTTAATGTTACAAGTGCCATACACTTGTTCATTGGATCCTATAGTATATCTAATAACTCCATAGTTTGATAATATAGGGTTGAATAGATAATTTTAATTTATGGCGACGCCATCTTGTATTTCTCAAAATGCTCAAGGATGCCCAGGTGGCACCCGGCAGATTCTTATTCTACATACCCTAATCTATCATTTTCAGCAAAATAATTGTGTCGTTACTCAACTTTACGGTCACATGAACGTTCTCTCTGACTTATAGCTTGTTAAAGGTCCCAGGAAATGAGATGATAAACCTACTTCAAATCTTTACGGGACATTCCATTCCAATAAACAGGGCCAGAAAAAAGAATACACTACCAGTGACATCATTAGTGAAACTATTGATTTTCAGTCAGTGTCATGAATAGGTTCACACCAGTCGCCTGGAATTTTCTATTACTCTCTGAAAAATCAATAGTTTCACTAATGATGTCATCACCTACCCAAATAGTGAATGCTTTCTAGCCCCTCCTTGCACTGTTAAAAATTTCCGTAAATTAAGAAAACAGATTTTCCGTAAATTTACGGAAAATCTGTTTTACAAAAACAATAAAAATAAAAAACAAAAAACGTAAAAAATTTTAATTTACGGAAATATTTCAAAAATTTCTGGCAGCAATATTTCCGGAATTTTTTTTTGGTTCCGTAATTTCAAATTACGGAAAAATTCTGTTAAAATACACATTTTTTCCATAATATGAGACAAATTTCTGTAAAATTACTGTCAAATTTCCGTTAATTGACAGAAATTTCTGTAAATTTACCCTAAAAATGACTGGAAATACTGCTGCCAGAAATTTCCGTAAATTTACGGAAACTTTTTTAACAGTGTGTAGACTTGACACAAACCACATCAATTCTATTTGCATTTCCTGGGACCTTTAACAATATCAGCTAATGTCATTAGTGTACTCGTCTGATTTGAATTTGTTCACCCCTCAGAAAAGTGTTACCCTAAGTTGACTTTAGTTAATAGCCATCCATTTCTGTGCACAGATGAGGTCATCCTAAATGATATCTTATGCCTAGACACGCTATGATATCCTCAAGTAGTGGTAGATATCACTGTTTCTCTATAGGAGAACCAGATTTTTTTGGTGCTGTAAGAAAAAAAAATACCTAAAACGGTTCCTAGGGACATTTAAAAATGTTCCCGGTTTCCCCCAAGATATCCGGATAGGCCTACATCATTGATACTTGAACGACGGGAAATCATCAACAATGAGGAGGATCATTAGCCACTGTGCTTTGTATATAATAGAAGCTGGTGGAAACGTTAACAGTTATACTAAGCCGAGCCACTATGACAACTTTACTTTCTGTACATCAAGTGTAAATATATCTATACCTGACGCATTTACGAAATAATGCAATCTTTCTTTCATATATTCCAGCCGATATGTCGATATTACCTCTCTATGTCAGCAGAGCACCTCTTTCGTGGACACCTGTAACTTTAAGCTATCAAAATGCTTTGAAGACGATCATGATGGTTATAGGGCAAGTTGGCCTCACGCCACTGTTCTAAGATGAGTGGAAAAAGGGTATCGTTGTCATGTTAGGGGATTTCAACCTTGGTATGTGTGGGATTGTGCAAGGTGGTAGTGTCAGTGCAATACATGCTTCTTGCAGAATCCACTTGGGTGATGATCGGTTAATTGGTTAAAGATGGTCGTTTCTGTGTTCTTCTTTTAAAACTCCAGATTTAGATCATGGTATTTCAAATCAGTACGTTGAAGGAAAGAATAAGATCTCATTCGCATTCTCCCTTGATAACGAGCGTAAACCTAGGATAACAAGCTTGTAGTATAGGTTTACGATTCCCGTCTTGGGTTTACAATTCAGTAGTTTAGAGTTAGCTTGCAAACGTGATAGGTCTTATCTTGGGTTAACAGGTGTTAGGTTTGTTTTGAGAGTAGCTTTGAAACAACAGATAACGTGCCTATGCTGAGTGGATTTATACAGCCTTATTTTGCTTATTTGTTTATCGGAGGTTATCTTTGACCATATAAGGAGACTATATTGGGTTTACAAAGCTAAACCCCAGATAACGAATGTATCCCAAGGGAACATGGCTTTGTTATACGTTATCCTAGGTTTGCGCTCGTTTTCTAGGGATAAGGTCCTGCTGATCATCGGTGATTAAGAGACGAGAAAATAAGACACTATTGTACTGAACTATTAAATCCATTAGGGCCACAAACAACTATACCTTTTGTAAACGCGCCAGGAGTAGCCCAAATAATTGGTACACCATTTAAATCAATTCGAACAAATTCTAATTTTTACCCCTGTAACAAGGTTTCCCCCTTATCTCAACATGTTCCACTAGGTGATTTTGGAAAATTTTAGTATATTATTTTGGAAAATGTAACAGTAATTAAACACCAAATGGTTTCTTTTGCAATTTGTTGGGTCAAATCATAAAATTACTGCGAATACATGGATTGACTCGTTTGGTATATGGAAATACAATAAAAATTGATATCGTAAAAGGCCGAATACTATATTTGGTATAGTGTTACATCATTTTGGGACACGAAAGCGTTGGACACCAATTATTTATGGCACATAGGAAGCCATATCTTATCAACAGTTGCCAAGGTTCAGTTTGCCAGATTGTCGGTAACGGTCAGGTCATTGTTTATTGGGAGATATGAGACATCGTAAAATTGAATACGTTTAAAAACAAATTGACCACTTTTTTGATGATATGCTAGGCAAAGATTTATTTAGCGCATCTAAATTTATTATACCAGGATCCACTTAAACATGGTTTAAATTTAGAGCTTTTCTCATTTCGGCGAAAACTTTCGCAAAAGGTCGGCACTGGGCACTTAGTTTGGGAAATTACGCGCAGCGAAGTTATCATGACCTTTGCAGGAACAAAGCGTGAATGCTGTATGACTGGTAAACAATCTAGTCAACACTGCAGTCTATCAAAGGGCATAGATTTGATTCAGTATTATTCGACATAAATTCCAAAATGAGGAAAGACCAATAATACTAATGGACATCTTTTGATCAGTCGGGTGGCCTCGCGTATTCCAAAACAGGTTTATCGAAGTGCAATTTTAGTTATAAATCGACATACTTTAAAATAGAGTTTAAGCAAAATGCGTAAAGTATTTGTGATCCAGAACTTTAAATACAGAGTTACAACTTTGGGACTATTCCAAAGTGTTTCAAAGGTCACCAGGCAATGCAAATAGATAGAATTGAAGGGTTGGTGTCAAGTCTACTAGGAAAGCATTCAATCTGTTGGGTTGTGATGACATAATATGTGGTAGGCCCCTACCATTGTAGAAAATTCCAGCGTTGACTGGTGTGAATCATATTCATGTCACTGAATGTAATCGATAGTTTCCAAATGATGCATGCTTTGTAGTGTTCTTTGTTCTGGCCCTGTTTATTGCAACTGGAATGTCCACAAAGATTTGGAATAAGTTATTTCATCTCCTTGCTGGGACCTTTAAGGTTGCGTCATCAAAATGGCCTCTCTTTTGCGGTTGGACCCCACCAACAGGTCGCGTAGTTACTTTCACTGAAATTTATCTACAATTAGTAGCAAAGGAGCATTATTATGTAAACTAAAAATTGAAAAGACTCGATTAATATAAAGTTCGTAATTTAAGGAAAATGTTGACAGCGATTATTTTTTCTCGAAACATGGCTTCAGATACATTGGGGAAAAGAGTGAGCAGTCATAACTCGTTGAGATCGACACTATATAAAAATTGTATACCCATTGTGGGCACAAGGAGAGAGAGAATGGTAGTTCGTATGATAGGGGGTCAATCCCCAAGGGCATAAGGATTTTTTGTTTTTAAAAATCATCGAATATGTTTACATATTTTCTAATACAAGAGGAATGCTTTATGATGGTTGTATAATTCGACCCTTGACCTCAATAGTGAGTTTGTAACTTTCTTTTTGCAAAGTACCAAGTATGTTAGTTCGCTCGGTTCCCAGGTAAGCCAGAAATAAGTTCACCTCAAGTCCAAGGCTTGTTGCGCCATCAGAAACCGGTTTTGTTATAAAGTTCAAAACGCTCTAATTTAAAAGAGACATGAGGACATTTCGCAGAGAGAAGCGCCCCAGATATTTTTGACCCGCATTTTTTTTGGCATATTTGGATTGCTTATCAATGTATTAGATCACATGAAGCTGATAAGCCGAAAACGCCGTGGTTGTACTACGTAATTTATTTATAGTGTTTCTGTCGTACGCGACAGAAAATCAAAGAATGGTTTTCTATAGGTGGAATACGACAGCAGGCAAGTTAAAAACATACAATCTTGGAAAAATAGAACACTTTGAACGATTTTCGCGAAAAAAGTGCCCCCGTCTCCCCAACCAGAGGTTGGATAGATTACGATAGAGGACCGATCCCACGTCGCATGCCCCCCCCCCCCAACCGAAAAGCCAGGTCGGAAACAAAAGCTAGCGCCTTGGGCTAGTTTTAGGATTTTGGGATCGATGTTGTTATCAGAGCCGATATTCCGACCAAGACGTGGACGTGCAGAATTTGGAAAGTATAAAATGATTTTCTACTTGACAAACAAACGTGTCCTATAAAAAGGACAATCTTCTGCATTTTAGTCCACAATTTTTTGTGAAGTGAAACAACAAATTGAGTTGAACACTATATTGTACTGAATACTATGCAAGGTACTCAATCATAATGATCACCTTTATTGTGCAACAAAAGACATTCAGTTTCATGTTCTTTTTCTGATACATCTGGTAGAAATGCATTGCAATGGAAAAAAAAAAAAAAACCCACGCTCAGGTGACACAACTTCCCTTTTAAAGGGGGAACTTCTTATCCTAGTGCAAAGGCCCAAATCACATTGGTAGTAATTTTTATCTGCATTACATTGCTGTACAAACGTTGTGCCCGTTTACCACACATGAAATATTAGTCGGCTTAATGAAATAGTTCCATGCTATCAGTGTAAATAAAATATACATACAACAATGTATCTGCTCTACCACAATGTATATTATAACATTGGAAGTATATTTTGGATATAAATAGCTATAGAAGTCATTCTACCGTTAATTGTCAAGCAAAATTTTGCAATCTGAGCCAACCAATCAGAAAGAACTGTTACATACGACCTTTAGGTTAGACAGTCTCATTTAGTGCCAAGCAGGGAATGTCACTATTCACTAGTGGTTTTTGCACGCTAGGGTTAGTATATCACTTGACCATGGCCATGCATGGAATATGAGACTCTTGAACTCAACATCCAGTTATCAGTAAAAGCTGAGAGTGTAAAACAATGGATGGCTTGTATACACACAATAGAACGGAGGACCACTGCATGAGGTTTTGTCAATTCAGGATTAATCTCTGCATGCAGAAGGAAAAAGTCAAGTAAATGCTGAATTGTTTTGTTTTGGGAATTCCGCTGGCTAAGTCACAGGTGGCCAATTACGAAACCCAATGCCACTCATTGCCAGGCCACACGACCCAACTGTTAATTTCATTCAGTTCATTCACAAAACATCGAGTACTATGAATATAAATCAACAGAAAAAAAGCCGTACTATGAACCTATGCAGCATAAAATACCACACAAATTTCATCCGGATATGGACGATAAAATGCTGAAAGATGTTCAAATATTCCCCTGAAAATCCTTCGATCTCTTGGCGATCAGAAACAAACAGCATGGTCAATTCGTCGGTCACCCTCTGCAGATTGGTGTGTCAAGTAATGAACTTTGATGATACCAAGGGATTTCTTAGTCATTTTCTCCATAGAAACACCGACTTAAGGGAAAAAATAGCCTGAAGACGACTGGAATCTATCAAGGATTAGAAAACAGGTGACGGCCGTCCGGAAAGTGTGTAGTCTGCCTCACAGACTGCGAAGGATATTATCTAAATTGGAACTGCGCGAGAGAGATTAAACGTTATGAGTCCGTCATAGGAGAATGTGGTAATGAAACTAAATCTCAAATATCCCGAAAAACGGAGGGGGTTCGATGGAAGTTTTGGCATCAGCGGGTCCGTTACTAGTTTTGTTTTAAATATGTATCGTTTAATTGGTCTGAACTATAGAACCTACGAGAAAATGAACGTTTTTTCGGTACTCGGTACTCGAAGGACGCGGAAAAGTTAACACGCACTTCTACGGGCGATCCATTTTCCCACAATGCCGTTCGGTATTATTCCCAGTCTTGAGAATTTTCAAAACTACGCCAACTGTTTTTTTCAATTTTAGAAACAGGGAATACGTACTTACCAGAACGCCGTAAAAACAGGTCAAATAATTAAGTCGGCACTCATGCATTGAAATTATGGCTGCAAAGCGAGCCGTTGGGTGGGCGGCCAATAGGGACTTCGACCGCGAGAATGCGAAATTGTTATTGCGCAATAATCGCCGAAGAAGCCAGATAGGGAAGGACTTCTATCAACCTCTGCCCTCAACCATGTTGAAAAAAATGGGTATCGTCATCAGCAGTCTTGCCAATTCTACCAACATTGATTGATGGGGGTTGGGTAAGTTGAAGTGGAAGGTTGGCTTTCAATTTAGTTATAACATGAGCCTTGTAGGCTCTAGACTATGGCCCGGGTGAGGCCCCAAAATTTTGTTTTTAGGAAAATTGGAAGCGAGTGTTCCAACTAATTCTTTCCAAGATTGTTGGTTTTGGTTCTTATTTTTACGTGCTGGTCCAATGTATAGTAAGATTTTTTATTCCTGCAGTTATTAAAAGTTTTTGGGGGTGTCGACGATTCCTCGTTCTGAGAGGGTATTGCTTTATCCACAAATTCAATAGAAATTCTAATGTTCCCATTTCGCACGAAGAAAATATGATGCACGGCAAATGCAAAAAGTAAGCATTCCAAAACATTCAACTTGAACAAACTGAAGCATTCACATTAAGAAAATGATACGTTTAAGTATGATTACTCGCAAAAATTTTCAGTCGTTGGATTTAGATGGAATGAAGGGAATCTCCACTATCAGAATTCCTCCACATCAGGCATTTAATATGACATATGTTGTTTTTCCAGTATGATTCTTATCAAACAAAACGTCTGCATGCATTTTCTTCAGTATTTTTCGTCACTAAGGAATATTAGAAAATCGCTATACTAGTACATGGGGGAACTGTCATGGATTTTTTGGTTTCGGTTTTTTCATATACAATCTACAAACCAGGTTTTCTTGAACAGAATTTTATGTAGAATCTGAAATCAGGGTGTCATTTTTTAAAATGGGTTTTTGTGTGTTTTTGGGGCGGATTTTGGATTTTAGTGATTTTTTACTGTTTCAATTTAAAGGCTAAAACATCACTTTTTTCTCTGTAGTTTCTGTTACTAACCTTTAAATTTACGTTTAAAGTATATTAAACTTTTAACATGCAAGTCAATATGGACATGCTTTGGCAAATTCTAAAAAATTTGGGTGTTTTTGGGCCCCTTTTTTCAATTAAAAAAAGAAAAAACCTAAAAAATTAAAAAAAAAAAAAAAAAAAAAAACATTAATCATAAATAAAAGATTTAGTACAATCAAGTGCTAATTTGCATATTTGGGTTGCTTTTAAGAAGACCCCTTTGTTGATTTTGACATGTAACATTGGATTTGGGGCAGAATTAATCACCTAGGGTTTACCCTACAAAAATGCATTAAGAGCCTATTGTTGAAATATGTTTAGCAGATGAAGATATAAAATCAATTCTTTCATTCAAAGTTGAGTTACTTGGATGGAGTATACACGGTTTTACCAAGGTGGGGACTTGCCAACAAGCATAATTTTGTGTTCGCCTTGCCTTAAAGCAGGAATTTGGCAGAAACTTGCTAAAAACTGGGATGGTGCAGGAATGGCGTCGACAGCCAGCCAAACACGTGAATAAAAAAAGGTGCTCCCAATCAAAGAAGGAATGGCTAAAACAAAGTGCCACTATAATTATACAATGTACACAAAGGGGTCACTTTGTCCACTGTAATTGTTGTCTGTTGATGTAGTTGATGTTGATGTAGTCTGTTACAGTTGTGAAAAGGGGTTAAGATCCGCATATATTCAATGGATTTAAACCAAACTTTAGTCATAGGATAGGATCCCTTAATTGTTGATGAGGTCAATGAGGATAACTCAGTTGTAAGACCCTAAGTTGACAGCATGATCCAGTTTGCGAGAGCCCTTTTTTATAAACTTTCATTGGCACTTGGTTCACACAATTTTTCATAAAAAGTTGGCAACTTCGGATTCCAGAAGCTCAAATGTTGCCACATTTTAGTTTCCCTGATTCCAACATTTCTGAAAAATTGAGTTCCCAAAACACTCAAATGGCTTAAGGGCAAATGTGATTAAGGCATCCAGGTATCTACGAGGACACTATTACGAGGTATCACTGAGGAATTGAATCTACGGTACGACAATGAATATAGATAACATTGGATAACACAGATCTTGAAAGAGTAAAAGTATAACAAATTTCTCGGTGTATAAATAGATGAAAACTGACTTGGAAATGTCATACTGATAATCTATCAAAACAAGCTCAAGAAACATTGGTGTTTTAAACAAATTAAAACATTTTATACCGGAAGTATTTCCTTTACTCTCTATACTGTACTCTAGTTTTGCCTTATATAAATTATGGAATCTTAATATGGGGAACACTTGTAAAACGTACCTAGATAAATTAATAAATCTTCAAAAATGGGCAGTGAGGGCAATATCAAATAGCCATTAAAGAAGCCATACTGCACCCTTATTTACCAGATATTAACGCCTTAAATATAGGAGATATATACAAACTAGAGCTTGTTATATTTATGTACAAGTATTCCATTAACAAATTGCCGAGTATAATTTTAACGGCTATTTTAGCAAACGGTCTGACATTCACAAGTATGGCACGAGAAATGTTAACAACTACAATCTTACGAGAAATAAGAAAGTTTTCACGGATCAATCCGTGCGGACATCCGGTCCTATTCTGTGGAACAATTTGAGGAAACATCTACACAATTCGAAATCAGTACCTCACTTTTGCAAACAATTTAAAATTGAACTTATTTCCAAATATAAAGAATAGTTTTTGCATTATTTTATTTTTACTGCAATATGCTGTTGATGGCAATTTGAGCAATTTAAATCAGGGTGCATTGATCACTGGCCGTTTTTTCGTGTTTTGTTGATACATGTCCTTATCTTAGATATGTTGTAACATTAACTTTCCAGGGTTGGATCCCAGTCTGGTCTTATTGGACTTGTTTTGGTCACTCCTCCATAAATTTTGTTTCTGTAATTTGTTTGTGTGTAACATATTTTTATGAAATAAAGTTGAAGTCGAAGTTGTATCGCGTTATATGTTGGAGTTCGTATTAAATAGATTTTTTTTTCTTGTATTTTGTTGGCCACATTTGCTGATTAAACACGGACTCGAATGTTGTATTTGCTCCAATGCAACTTTGGCAATTTCACATTTGTGTGCCAAAGACAGGATTCTCAAGCTAAATCTTCCAGATGTGCATATTTTTGACAGAAAGCTTTACACATATAGAGCTAAAACCAGGGATTCCATTTTTAGGGTGACACCTGATATGTGAAACTCTCCTCATTGCAACCTTCAAACCCCTGTTAAGTTATGAAATAGAGGCTACACATGCCCTACTCAAAATAATAAATTAAATCATTTCTTCCATCCTCCCTTCTTACTTTCGCATTTATTCATTCCTCCCCTCTTCCCTCCTCCTCCCTTCCCATCCTTCTCCTCCCCTGAACAAGAACCAATAGAAAAACATTTGTCTTGGGTTTGTTAGCGGCCTGCGAATTAATTACAAAACTACTGATGTACAAAAAAATGAATCTGGTACTTAGAGTACCGTACATCGTTGTTTCTTTGTTCCCATAATTGTAGCTACTTTTTGAAGTTTCTGAAACGTCTGAAAAAGAGCCATTTTTTTTAATTTTTTAGGTTTTTTCTTTTTTTTTTTTTGTAGGGGTGGGTTGGTAATGAATCACATGTATAGACACTAAGGCTTTTAAACTGGCAATTAAATTACACCATCCTTTCTTATTAGTTTTTGCGCCCCTTTTTTTCCTACTTTTTGTGGTCCAATATACAGAACTGAAAAACTTATATGAGAAAAATTTGGTGTGCGATACTCCGTATCATTCTTTGAAATAATGAAGCTAATCTAACATTTCCCATTGTGGTTAACGTGGGTCATGCAGAGTATTCTTATACTGGCCCCGTAGTGGCCTTCCAACATGCCAACTCTTGGTGGTTGCTCCAAAATGAACCGGTGGTGTGGAAGATATTTTGTTTCCAGAGATGATCAAACATAACAACGTAGTATCTCTGAACAAGCCGTTTGGATAAGGCTTCATTTTCTTATCCATTGGTGATATTTGTTCCTATTGTGAGGTCCTAATTACAAGGCCAGTTGCCAATTAACCATAGAGAAACTTGCAAGGCTTTGTATCCGTAAACCCCAAAAACTATAGAAAGGTTCAAATTTTGGAGAGGTAAATATTCATTTAAACAAGTTTATGAAAAACATGCTATATGGTCTGATTATGTATTACAAAAATTGTATGAAACATCCTAGGTCTGATTCGGAATGGAATATGTATGCCTACAAAATGAAAAAAAATCCACAAATTAATAACTATGCACGCAAGTATAAAAATAGACCAATTCTTAAATGGCCCAAACAACATCTAGGGTGAAGGAATAAGGCCCAACAGACAAAAATTTCCTTGTTAGTTCATTTTATTATTCCTAATTTTTAAGGACCAACTTAACTCTAAAGCGGGAAGGTGTGTGTTCTGAAAGTGACCCCTAACAGGACCACCATTTTCAGTGGAAAAATTACTCTTCTCAATATGTAAATAAAATTATTACCTTTAAAAATAACCAATAGCAGAGAAATAACAAATGTGTGCTACTGCAAGAAATAAAATACATGCTCGGGGCAAATTTGGCGTTATGTTCAGGTAATTTTTTCCTATTTGTATCAATGCAAAGAGTCCCTAATTTGATACCCCCTAGCAGGACTAGAACTTAATTATTGGGAATTTGATACCCTAGCGATAGTCTTAGATTGCAGCTAGAGTCCCCCTTTTTTTAGAAGGAGCATGGGTACCCGCGAATCCAAAAAAGTTAAACTGTACATAATATTTATATCGATACAGTTGAATACTACAAAATGGTGACTCGATGGAGATGAAATTGTGAGGATTTACCATTTTAATTTGTGATCTTCTTCAGAGGACTCTTGACTATAAGTCATAAAATCTACCGCCCTCTTTTTTCATTCTTAGTGTTTGGGGTGTTGTGAAACAGAGTGTTGTCGTTCTTTGAAAGTCCCCTCCGACCTTTTTGCTTCCTCCAGTGGGGTTTTGACAGGCAAATATGCCATAGAGGAGACATACCCCCCTGTTTTATAAAACCATGTAAACCGGGCATTAACAAACGTGATGTAAGAAATATTGTAAACTTATGCTGAACATGTACAATATTTCAATAATAGTTCTTTATATTTATAGTTAAACCTAAGGTGATTAAGTACCCAAGTGCCCCAAATCCAATGTTATATGTAAAAGTCAACCACAAGGGTCTTCTTAACATGTTCAACCAAAAGTATGCAAAGATTACACTTATTGTACTATATACTACATCTTTTTTGTATTAGTACTAACTTTGTATGTGCAACTGCAGCTTTTAGAGTACACAAAATGCTTATAGAAAATAAGAACTTTCCGCCCAAAAACACGCAAATTATTAGAGAATTTGCCCAAAACACGCTCTTATATGGAGCTTTTATAGTTTATAAAAAGTTTATTTACTCTATGAAAACATAATAATTAAAGGTCCATTAAAAGAAAACATGCAGAAAGAAAAAAGTGAGGTTTGAGCCTTTAAAAAAATATCAAAAGCAGTAAAAAAATATATAAAAACCAAAATCCGCACCCCCAAATCACCCAAGAACACATTTTAAAAATGACACCCATATTTTTGAATCTTCATAAAATTTTGATTTAGAAAAAACCCTTGTTGCAAAATTTGTATATGAAAGTTTCAACAAAAATACATTTCCCCATGTACTATAAACGTTTAAGCCTCGTTACGACGACGCTTGCTTACTTTAGCATCTTGTTCCACAGTTCCAGAAATAATGTTGATATCTTGGTCCAATCATATATCCTAGTACTAAAAGTTTTGGTCACTCGTAAAACTACAATATTTACGTGGCTTAATCCTCCTCAGATTAATAGGATCACCCGGCCTCGATGTTCCTGACACTTTATCCCTTCTTGATTGTTCCAAACGAAGAATCGCTACGGTGTCTAGACTGCACGACATCTATCACTTGAATCTGGTTATAAGCCAAGGGGGTGAAACGAAAACGCATTCAAACCATCGTTTCCTTGCTGGGCGCTGACTTTTTTAATATTGCACGGAATAATTAGCAGTTTGGGTGCTTGTATACACAACATGTCAATTCATCCAACAATCCACCACCAAAATAATCAGTTGTTGGATGTGGGTGCTATTGGGTGGTTAAATTTTGTCCTACCTATGTCCACACAACGCATGACATGACACTCAGTGTCTTGATTAAATAAACCGCCTCAATGAATACATCTTTTCACCTAAAGCCGCATGTGCCTTATGAAAAAAAAGATTATCGAGCGCATGATCCAGGCCAACCATTATTTAACAAAAACCTGGCCCCATCTAACACATAACAATTATTTGTATCACTACCGATTAGTGTATATGCACAGCGGCACCCACAGTATGTGGAAGAAGCGGAGGCAGCCATTGCTTTTATTGTTGGTACCCTATGTTTTCTTTGTGGTCGGCAAAACATGCGAGACGGTGAATTTCGAAAGATTACGTAACGTTTTGCTCTCTATCTTATAGAACCTCTTTGTATGAAATCCTTTACATATTCGATATAAAAAGGGTTCATGTAATTGGGGTTTAAGGAAATATGTCATGATCTAATATTGGGAAAATTTGGTATGATGGAAAGCTAAGTAACGTAGATTACATTAAATCAAAATAGTTGAAAATTGGTCCACATTTTGTTGAGTATTTTGGCCCTTCGTTTAATTCCCGCCCATAGATTCACTCAAAACGATTCCTGACAAATCCACATCGCAGGCAAATGGATGGTGACGTCAATGATGACCATCCATAATTACGGGTCTTGTGACCATCATAATCGCAGGGTTGCCACTTCAATAATAATTAAACACAACGAAAGAAACAAATATGTCATTCTGTAACTTTTTCAATTTTTAGTACTTTTCATTAATCCAGCAAATATTACACAGTGGTTACGCAATAACAATTCGATTCAACACGATGTTTTGGTCATCACTTTGACGTCAACGAGGAGAGCAAAATTGGGCGCTTTTGATCAATGAAAGCCTGGCGAAAAATCCGCCCCGTTTTCTTCGTATGTAAAAAAAACAAAAAATTAAAATGCCTCTATTTTGTGTTAATTTTACATAAATGTATTATTTTTTCGGGAATTCGCGATGTATGTACATATATTGTAGTGAATGTAGTCAAACTGAGCCTTGCAAAAATCTTGACAATTTCCTTTAAAGCATAGTGATTCGGTTGAACAAAGTATGAGCATCAGCTGTTATACGCTTTTTAGTTTTGTCTCAACACATCCCTCCAGATCTATTCGTACCATCGACAATATGCGCTTACTGGATAGGTTTTTTTTTTTTTTTTTTTTTTTTTTTTTTTGGAATAAAAATCAGACTATAGACAGTTAACATCAAGTGTTTGTAAACATGTTAGGGCCTGGTATCTTCAAATAGGTCGCGACTAATGACAAACTGACGAATTGTATTTCTTTTGAGTTTAATACTATGGCCATAACGATTCGCAGGAATAGATTCGCAGCAACAAAGAAGTGAGTAGGATGTAACTGGTCTATAGTTTTGCGGTTTTGTCCCCGCTAAACTGGGGTGGACGGGTACACCTCACTAGCAATACAGAGTGTGTTCAATAAACCGTCGAAACGTACTCGGTAGGTATTCTACAACAGATCAAACTAAACAGATCAAGTACAAATTTAGAGAAATTTGTATCCTAAAAAATCTCCCCTGTCACTTTAAATAGCAAAAAGGAATTAGTCCTGAGTAGGGTATGATTGACTTGGATATTATGGGTTTCTACAATTTTACAAATTAAGCTGTGGGTAAGAATTTAGATTATGAAATATAAAATTATAGGCTATGGATATTATAAAGGTTACAATCACGAAATACACGCGGTCATTCGAAATTGTACTAGATTAGAGAATGCAATTTTGCATTATCCACGAGGTATAAGTTCGTTAGTGTCATACATTTCAAGTTAGATCTTAAACAAATAGTGCTTAGCGGTCCGTTAAAAACCTTATAAATTTTGCTGATCTTGGATTTCTGAGATGTTTCAGGAACTACTTTTGACAAGATCAGAATTATTTTAAAGCGTTTAGCTGTACTCTAGCAGGTCCACTTTTTTAATTGCAATCTTGGTGATGTTGTCAACTCATGCTATTTTTTTATTGAAAGATGGCGAATCCAGACTTTTTTCCAGCATTTTTGCATTGACCTCCATCTTTCTCGTTCTTCCATGTTAATTTTTAGGGCTTGACGGGGTTTTCTCATTTCTTAATAGGTCTATCATTGACAATTGGAACAGTCATCTTTAGTCAGTTATATTCCAGCACCATACAATCTATGCCCAGTGCTAGTCCTAACTCCGCTGGCATCAATTTTCTTGCGACTATACTTAATTATGTAAGTTATTATAATGATGTACGTCGGAATTTCAGGGTTACTCACAAATAAGAGCCATATTTCACAGTTGTAATGATAAAACTGTTACTATAGGTTTCAGAAAGAAAACGTATAGTACTGCTAATTATGTAAGTTTGTAGAATTTCAGGCTATTCAGTCAACATTGCAAATTTTCCAGAGCCGTAATGATCAACGTGCAACTTATGTTCACATCATAGTTAGACCAGTAATTTTTGATCGTCCTGACAACTTCTCTATTCTTCTACCGCACTCATCGTACTAATGACTGGAAACTATTATAATTATTGTTTTTATGACTGATAATCTTATGAGTTTTTCAATAGCAATGGTAACTTTTTATTTGCCATTATGAAAAATGGGGGGGTGGGTAATTCATGGCCTATCCCCATCCCTGGAAAAGTGCGATGGAGCGATTGAGATATAATCCCCGTGATTTCTGTCCAAGCTTCCTTGCATAAGTGCTTCCACAGTATAAACATAACGGTCTTACTCCAACATTGAATGCAATTTATTGCACTTTTGAGACTTCCTCAATCAAACCACGGGGATTTAAATTTCAACTTTTAAATTTTTAAATGAGAAATTGAAAAGCTTGCTTTTATCCTTTTAGATAATGATTTTAAACTTCCACAGTAACAGTACGGGACAGTGATTAAAATCACTTTCCATAACAGGATTTGAACGTGGGATCTATTCGTCACCAGGCGGATGGGGAAGATCACTGATATTAATATCTATCATGTCTAAATTCTTCAGATTCAACCCCATCTCACTTCAAATAAGAGGCTTCAAAAAGGATTTTAAATTGGAATGATGAAATTCCTGTAATAAATGTCTATACTTTATACCCTTACATAATTTATCCTGAAATTCTCTAATTTTCCCAATTTTCCTGGCATAGGCCTAAGATATTTTATCATATGAGTTCTTTTGCTCTTTTTAGTGTGTGTATGGTTTGCTTGTTGTCTTCAGGTATCTCGGAGCGTATGCATAGTGAATGAAGCACCTGGGACAGAAAAGATCGTTAGGCACTCAATAGTCTTTCTCTGAGTTTCTACCTACTCAGGATTCCACCATGGCTGCCAACCAAATTATACAATATAATATGCAAAGTACTAAAAGGCCAAAATCCGCGTGTTTTCAATGTGTAGAACAACGCCAAGATTGTTCGAAGGTTGACCATAAATCACTATTTTTAAAATTACCAAAATGAAAAACTAAAAATACCGACCCTAGATTTTGATATGCTCTATACGATGATTTCATTTCTTACCTGTTGCTGAATATGGATTCGAGTAGGCCTAACTGGACGAAATCAACGAATTATCGCCGAAAGTGAACAACAAGAAAATCGGCCATTTTGTCCCAATATTGTCCCGTTTCGCTACAAACTATGACCTTATTCCAAACACAAGCGTTTCCTCTCTTATTCTTCACACTGCTTCTGCACATGTCAAATTACATCATCTGGATTACTTATGATCAAAATTCACCATTTATGAGGCCAATCGTGAATTAAAATCCCATATTGGTGCGTCATATCGAACCGATGCATCAAGGCGTTTGTGATGCGCTCATTACATCTCGCGCGCCGATTAGCACAGACCGTATTGCGTAGCTAAACGCGAATGACCCGCCCCTTTTGCAGTTCAGGCCTTGTGATTGTTTTTGTCAAAAAATGCGTAACATAGTAAAGTAAAATGAACAAAATACGAGCAAAAATGACTATATATAGATTCTGGTGAAATATAGGAAAAAAACATGTTAATTTGCCCTTAAAATGAAAAACTAAAAACTGGCCATATGACTAAGTTCCTGACTTTAACAGCCCCCTTAAATCAAAGTGAATTTCACCTCTTCTAGAGTGCGCACCAAGCCCGCTTCTAAGATAGTGAAATTTCATCACATCTTTCAAAGAATTTTTAATAAAGTTTCTTTATAACTCAAAATATTTTTTAACAGTAATACTACCTACTCCATCTAGCAGCTAGTCGAGATGCTGTAACCGTTGACAACCAATCTCTACCTGAGCCATTTTTTGAACAAACTCCTACCGCGAGTTTCCTACTGTACTGAACATCCGCTTCCTACATTTGAAAGCTTAGAATTTCTCTCTTCATGTATAAAATAAGTACCAACATTCACCTTATAAAATCATTTGGAGAAAGTATGAAAATACTGATATGGTGGAAAGGTTATATTTGCAATTTTAGTGACTAAAAAACATCTAGACTAAAGTATGCATAATAAACTAATTGTCCATTTTCCATCATGAGAAGCCAAAAACCCATGAAAATTGATATTGATTTTCCCCTATTCTACACTTGTGTGTCTATGGAAATTGACATTTTTTGATGACATGCAAATTTTATGACTTCAATGTGACATGCTTAGGTATGTTGGTCTCAATTGATATCCATGGAAAGAGAGGACCCCGTTCTCTATAGTCCCAAATCAGTGGTCTGTATATTCCTGCATCGGTACTAGCCATGCTGGTACTGGTACTCCCACCCCCCCCCCAATCCATCACTTTGGGATCACCTGTATCGTACCTATCCCCCCGACCCGGTGGTTTGTTTTTGCATGAAAGAAGCGTAAAATGTCAATGACAATAACTATTACAATAGATATGGCACACCCTCAAGGTTTTTTTTGAAAGGCGAAAAAATAAACTTGAAGGGGTTGTGGGGTTGGGGTAATTTTTCATCCCCCCCCCCCCACGGTAATCTCCAACATGTGACAATCTGAAACTATTGATCAGTCGCCCGATGCATGACCGGTGTGAAGTAATCATAGTCCGCAAGTATCATTGTCCGGGCTCCATATACGACACCGGATAAAGTGAAACGAATGTTGCGTGCAGAGTCACCTGAATCGATTCCCCTATAACCAGTTACCATCCTATGTCACTTCTTTTGTTGCCTGCGATCGGATGGGCCCATAGTTATTAAAACTAACAGATACAATTGCCATTGTGTAACAGTCAGGCCGATCTATTTCAAGCTACCAGGCCCTAACATTGTTACAAACATGTTTTGTTAACTGGTCTATTGTTCAACATTGTCCCGGACTGTGAGCCGAGGACTCTATCTCCTGCCACACCTGCAAATCATCTGCGCTTCAACCCCGAAAGTTGAAATTGGAAGGATATCTCCATATATCTATGCTTTGGTCGTGTGCTCACGCCAGGATATGTTTTGTACTCGCATATAAAGAAGCCTGGTGTAGCTGCCATCCAGTCCACCTTGGAGCTCTTTCTTCGTGTTCCAGTCTCAGATCAATATAACAGGATACTCTCTACACGGGCTCTAAAGAACTTCACTGGTTGACTTGGAGATACCAGATTGCCATTTTAAAGTGGTGTATTTTTATTGCAGTCATTCCAAGCTTGTCCTTTGCGTGACACGGAATTCTTTCGTGCTGTCGGCAGGATAACTTGAAGTCTCTGACCTCTTTGATTTGGGTACCTTCTGTAGTGCAAATGGGTTTTGATATGATTATTACCTTCCTCATTATATTTCGTCTCCTAGACTGCCCACAGCCTCTGTCTTCGGATTCAGGGTACATAAAACCCAGGGGCGGATCCAGACCTCACTGGCGGGGGGGTGCCAATATAAATTTGTATTTTTGTGCTTGGATGTAATGGCTAGCGTAGCAGCCACGGCGCCGCGTCGCGGGGGTGAGTGCTGAAGGGGGGTACTCCCACTTCTTCCTTCGCGAAGCGCGGAATCTCTTCATTTTTATCTCAATCAAACTTTTCCCACTGTAGTTAGGGGAAATATTCATATCACTTATATCTAAAGCGCTGGAAAGAGTTCATTGTTTCAGAGGGAGTGCGGTTCTGAGACAACTGATACCCGCGGTGGGCAGTGCTAAGGAGGAGTGACTCGGGGGGAGAATAGTGGGGGAAGTTGGTACTTCGGAGGAACAAGAAAGGAATGATAGAGGGGGACGGGAGGGTGAAGGGGAGTGGGGAATGAGGGCAAGGTTTAGCGTGGCAGAGCTTGGGAGGGGTATGGTGAGACGTACGGAGAGATCTGCTGTGACCCAATAGGATCAATTGATTCAGGACTTCGAGTAATTAAGTTTTATCAGCAATTCAGTAAACAGTTCATGCCTGAGGCACGGTGAATTTTGATGATGAACCGACGAGAAGTCCAGTAATGTAAGATAAAGAATTATTCTCAAGGGACCAAGCGTCCAAAAACTACGAGAAACTCTATCGCTGTCGTTTTTTTGTCGTTGGCTTTTGGAGGCCGGTTTTTTTTTTTCTTCAAGTCTACCATATAAAACAAAGTGTATAACTGGGTTTAAATCTTATTTCTTCAACGTTTTCTCTTGTTTTATTGCCTTTTTTCTCAAATTGTTTGCCTGAATATAACTTTTTTAATAACCACGTGTAAATACTACGTTTGTAGGATGCCATACTACAACGTGAAAATTTGGTCAGAGGATTGTAATAACGTTTAATTCTTAATATAATTTTAAACAATTCAAAACCACAACAACGTTGCAGCTGGGATTTTACGTAACGTCCGTTATTTTACTCCCTGCAATGGTTTCGTATTTTACGGCTCTAGTTTATTTTAGCGTTTCTTCAATGTAGTTAGTCCCAGCTATCCAGTCAAATGCCTGTTTTTTTACCAGTTTATTTTGTAATAAACAGTGTGTCTAGGTCTGATCCTTATTTAAAAAAAGTCAAATATCTAGTTGATGGATTAAGTTTTGTTTGAATTAAGCATGATGTGCCCATACCGGAGTTCGTATATGTATCAAGCTGTCTGGTGCGGGAGGGTGTGTCCCCCTTCCGAGCGGAACCTTGCGATGTTCGCTTTCCCAAAAAACATTTTTCCGATGCAAATTGATGTGGTAGAACAATTTATATAATGCTAA
>JAMKCH010025604.1:0-31335 GCA_023653785.1 Ophioderma brevispina | reverse complement strand
TGGTTTTGTAAAATCTCATTGCACCCTCAGAATTATCATTCTGTAATTTTGGAAGATACGTTCTTAAGGTGATCTAATCAACCGCATACACAATGAAATGCTACGTCAAAAATTCACCTTGCACAAAATATGTTTTGAATCCAAGGAATTCTTTGGTTTGGGTAATTAACTCACAAAGCTGCCAATTACAATACCTTTTTCTTGTTTTGCACTTCCTTATCAAAATTAAGTTAATATACCTTTGACAGTCATCAAACTTTTTTTTTAAGTTTTTAAGGAAAACAATTAAGCAAAACCATGCAACTAAAGTGCTCTGAAAAAGAAGAACAACTTCACTTGGTCAATATTAGTGTCAGTGACCTCCTGAACCCCCCCCCCCCCCCCCTTAAACGTCCGTGACGTTGCCAGTTCCATTTTTAAATGAATGCACGTTCCTCTCAACACCCACATCCCTTCAGTGTTAATATACAAGTACCCCATGAATTATGCAAGAACAATGACTGATTTATTTTGGCATTTATCAAAAATTCACTCTGAGAACTTATCAACAGATGAACGACTCCCGATGAAATAGAAAAACAAGCAAGCAAACCGGGGTTTCATTTTCACTACGGACGGAACAGCATGAAAAAGGATGTACATAAGAGATATAAACATTTAATGGTATCAAATAAATCATTCATTTTGTATTATGTCAAACTTTATGCAATGAGTTAGTAATTTTGAAATATTTTCTGAATATAATGAAATGCAGCATGGGAACTAAAAACACTTTTTTTTTGCCAAAACTAAAGATTTAAGTTCTGGCAATAGAAACATAGCTGTGATGTATTATGATTTCTACTGATGCCATTCAAAATATTTGACAATGCTTAATGTAAGTATGTGACATCGTATGATCAAGTAAATACTCAGTGAACATTTTGTGCTCTGATGAACTGAAGTAACTGATTCACATCAGAGAGTGTCCAATAGGCCTAGCCACAACAGAACATGCTGAGCCCCTATAAACTTTTGGGAAATGACTTGGATGAATACCACACCCATTTCCTCTTATTCACACATACACAATTTGCCCTGAAATTCATTCACAAAGAAGTTGTTTTGACTGGAAATGTTTCCACCTCCAACAAAACTTATTTTCTTAGGTGGCCTACACGTAAGGATGATGGGATGGTATACTTGGCAAAATTTCATCAAAACATACACCAATACAGTAGAAGTAGAGAGAAAGATAACAGTTTGTGAGGGATCAACACCTCTCCCACACAGCAAGTTAGTTTCACCATCCCAACATTATGCCAGTACCTACTTACTCCTGGGTGTAGAGAGGCAAGCGAGGTAAAGTGCCTTGCCTAAGGACACAACAGGCTGGCTTTTCCAGGATTTTAACCCATGACCTTCTGATCAAGAGCCCAACACAAATCTCTTCACAACAGTGTCCTCTATAGACAAATCTGACTAGCCAAATGACGGTCAGAATTGATCCACCATTACTGGGGATCCCATCCCGAAACCTTTCTAATTCTCTTGCACATGTGCTCCACGCTTGAGTGAGTACAATTGAAACTACAAGATGACTGCCAGTAATGTGTTTGAATGTGCAACACTGGATTGGTGTATAGAGTAACATCTCCAAAGTTGATCTTCTAGACGATTACGCATGCAGACTCTAGGTAAATTAAGAACTTTGGAAATAAAAAGGATGACAAGGGCAGTGTCTACAAAACAAGTGCACCACAGAAACTACTACTTAAAAAGTCTCAGTAACATCAAATCTACAGAAATTCAATATAGACCACAAATGGCCCAAAATAAAATATATGCTGTTGTGCATAATATGCAAGTTACAAATATACTTGCAAAACAAAATAAAAAAATAACCACCAGCATAAAACATGATAAATACGAGTGGAAGGGCTACAGGCAATTTACAAGGCCCTGTAACAAAACTTAAAATCAAAATTGAAGGTGCAAAAGGCAGAACTTAAAAAACAAAGAATAAATTAACTGGTATTCATTTCAAATAAGACACTACTAAAGTGAATGCAAGCTATCCTAATGCTGTATACTTACTTTTCTCATATCTAGGAACTGATTTATAAGGGAAATATAGAAGAATGATACAAGGTTATGGGTTAAAATAGTTGAGTAGATTAAGGGGGAGAGGACGACTCTAAATGTGTTCAGGTGAAAAATGGCTTAACATCAAAATTATGGACACTAGAAATAAAAAAAAATGTGAGTGGTAGGAGACTAATAATCAAGAGTTAAAACACAAGAGTTAAAGTAATAACATCACATTTTTGAAGAGCGCCCCCAATTTTCAAAAATTGAGATTTTTGCACAACTGTGTTGGTAATTGGCTAGTAAACTATACCTGCGAGTGGTAATGCTCAAAAATGCGTATTTGTCATAAAAGAAGCGATTTTGTAATTAGAATCAGGATTCCTGATTGTAATTTAATGGCAGACCTAGAAAAGCCAAATTTATGTCTGTCCATGATGAAATAGTGTCACCTCACGAAAATGATCTCTAACTTGACTTGCCTGAACCGAAGGAATAACTAATGGAAGAGCATAGACACGTACATGGCGCAATTTCCCAGCTATTTTGTATTGGAAGGACATTTTCAGCAGCCGTTGAATTATTATCGGAGACCTCCGATATTAATTATTCTAATTACAAAATTCCTTCTTTTGTGACACAGAGAGTTTTGAGCTTTACTATTACCATGTATTGTTTACTAGTCAATTACCAACTGTGCAAATCTCAAAATATCCAGAAAATTGAGGGCGCTCTTAAAAAAAAATGTGCTGTTATTGCTTTAAAACACTTCTGAATGAAATTGTTACTTGGCTTGGTGGAGAACATCCCCCATGTTTAAAGTAAACTAAACCCTCAGTAAGACAAATGTACTTGTTTGTTTAAAGTTCACCGTGCTTAATCTGAAGATTATGACATCCTTTTCAATCTCTTGAGACGTCTGGTTGGCTTGACAACAAAAACCTCATGCTTACAGTTAAGCCTCCTCCAATCCCTGGCTAGTAACGATAACTAACACTTCCATTTACCCACGCAAAGCCAACAACTGCTTAACCCTCTATAATAACATCCACAAATTTATAATCATTCAATTCGCATACCCTCTAACTTCTACCATTTACTAACATACCAGTATCTATCTTTATTTTCATCAATAGTTCAAGTCTGGAAGTTATCACAAAATCTTGAATCATCAAAATTCTTTTTTTTTTCCTTCTATGATATTTAGTAACACCAAATAAATTTGAAATAAGTCAAACGATTATTTCACAACCACCATCATATATACACCTTTGTTAATTGGCACAGACACAATTAACTCATGTTGTTCTTTCAAGCCCACTTCACATCACTTGGTTGACTTACCATTAATTGGCTTAACGAGCTGATAAAACACCTGATACCCCTGTATTGGTCCACAAGGCCTCGCAGGCTCACTCCAGTGCACCACTAGAGACGTCATGCGGATCTTGCTGAAGGACACGGATGGCACTATACCAGGTACTGGTCAGGGAGAAAATGAAATGGATACTTGTAAATAAATATCACCTGCGAGATAAAGCAGCATGTGCAGACAGTATTCATGTACACAGCGTCTGGGAAGCATGATCATTTTTTTCCTCCACCATCTTTGTAAACAGTAAACAGTTCCACACTTACTTTTATTTATGTTACTATATTTTTTCAATTTTTATTACCTGTACTTGGTTTGGCAGAGGAGGAGAAAAACATACAGTTATGGTCCACCAAACCCAACCACACAAGAGATGTACTTGTAACATACATACAATGAGAGTGTAATAATTATTCATTAATTTACAAGAGTACAATATTCTTGGTACCAAGTAATATTTTGGATTCAGAGATGTGACTGGATGATGTAGGCAAATCTCAAATGACCAGGCCAAAGAGTAATTGATTTGTGTTCTATATATTTAGCCCGGATACACTGTTCATCTCCTTGAGCTGCACCACTAGATTTACTAGATTTATCAACACTCAAAAGCTGTTCCAAAATCGTGCTCAATTTACCTTTAACGATCTTAAACTGGACACGGATAAGTAGGCTGTTAATTTTGTGCATGACTAGAAATCCACCGGCACACAAACGAGAATGTAGGTAGTGTTACCAACTGTCTGAGTTGCTAATGAATAGTTGATGTTTATTACGGCCATTCCTTTCCAGGTTACGGGCAAGGGATTCGAGGGGATAAACTTGATAGCGTGTTGTTCATTGACTATTGTATGTATGGAAGCCATCTCAATTGTGTGGGAGGTATTTTTATTTATTTATTAAACAATTGGCTTTAGCCAGGCAAGCCCAATAGTGACCAAGCCAATAGCACCTAAATTAAAGGGATGCCCATAAAAAAAACACACAAAATAAGGAAGGCAGCCTAAAAAACCAAAAGGAGAAAGGAATGGGGAGGGAAAAGCAAAAAATAAAGGGACCAGACGAATGGAGGAAAATAAAAAACTTAAGACCTATAGCTACAAGATGTGGAGGATAACAGCGGCTTTAAAGGCTTTTAGGGAGGTGCACTTTACAACATCATCGGGCAGTAGTTCCCTAATGTGGGACAAATGCATAACAAGACCTTTTGGAAAGCGAGAGCTTGCGGAAGGGTGGATCAAGAGAGAGGCTATTGAGATTGCGAAGGGTAGGTCTAGGGTGCGACTTGAAGGAATTAGGAAAGAGAAGAGCAAAGGTGGTTAAGAATCTGGAAGAGATGGCACAGGACCGCAACGTCAGGCGTTTAGATAAGGGAAGGGAAGATTGGAAGCAAGGAGGAGATCTTCATGGAGAGATTCCGGGACTTGAAGATGACTCTGCAGGCAAATCGCTGAGTAGATTCCAACCTGTTGGTAAGTGTGATGTTTAAAGGATGCCAAGTGATAGTGCCGTACTCAAGGATGGGTGAACATCACATACTTTAAAGGTTTGATACCCATTTGGTGCGTTTTGCTTTAGGTTTGCATCTTTTTCTCAGAACTATGACAAGTTTTGAAAGATTTTGTATAAATTTTATAGTGAAATGTTTTCAAGGGAGGTACAGATTAAATTGATTGAAAATCATCTTTACTTTCATGTTATAGCACCCTCTATCAACCATATCTTTATAGAGATTTGTGTAAAATAAGATTTAAAAAAATCATATTTATCTGCAATTAAATTTCATAAATTTGCACAAGATGAAGCAAGTAGAATAAATAATTGAATTCAGTTGGCAGAACTGTGTCACTGTTGATCTTGTTTTATTCTGGTTTTGTCATAATAAATGAGATTTTCAAACAGCTGTATAGAGTATGCCTTTAACAAACATATGAGTAGTAAACTAACAAGCGGTTCTGGAACCACTAATGTTGCCTGCTTTGCAATTCACTTTTCTTTCACTCCAATTTTATATCTTGACCTCAGATGACCTTTGACTAGTGCAAGTGACCCTTGACCTTATTATTATATGAAGGTTCCCATGATGCATGTATGGCCCAATTGGGCGTCAACTTTTAAAATTATGCCAATTTGATGTTTTCAGCCCTCATGACCCTGACCTTGATATGTGACTCTTGATCTCATTATCATATGAAGTTTCCCCAGGGGCATCTATGACCCACGTTAGGTCGGGACTTTTCTCTTGAATGAGGCAATTTGGATTGCTTTTACACATTTATACCTTGACCTCATGACCCTACCTTTGATTTGGTAGTGACCTGACCTCATTATCATATGAGGTGACCCCATGGGGTACAACAGATGAATCTATGTTAGAGGGGGATCAACACCTATAACAACAGAGAACCGCCATTGAAAGCTTTTAAGCGCTAACAGGGAGCCTTGGTGGAATGTTTTAAAATTCCCTTTCTCATCTTACCATTACGGGAAAATGTCGCTGAGATACAAAATCAACACTTACCAGACCAGTTTTTAAACAAGATGCAGGTTGATAAAAAAGGGGAAGAGCGACCCAAAAAAGTTGAAAAAAAACCAAAATACTCTAATGTTCCAGTGATCTTACCCAGCGATTCTGCTTGTTAAAATAAAACGGCATGCTTGACTGAGGTTCAGAGATTCGTGACCTCTCGCTGAAGCCGAAACACCAATGTCAAAATTTTATAAGCTTACCAAAGTTTAAATTCTTATTTCATGATTTTCAACTTAAAAACAACTAAATTATTGACTTCTTATGACAGAGTTATTTTAATATTCATTGTAAATACTGTTTGTGGTGCTTAATTAATCTCTAACGCGATTTTAAATGAAGAAATACTTTGTTAAAGCGGAGTAAGAAAGTGAGGAAGAAATTTCATGCCGTTGTGTACACAGTCGCAAGCCGTAAAGGGGAAATGTTTCCGATGTTTTTTTTTTACTTTTTTTAGGGTTATCCTCAGAAACTATAAAGCAAATTTCAAAAACCCTATGAAAGTATTTTGATTTATGTGGTTGAGATTATGTGTTTAAAACCTAAAATTAAACCAATTACACATAAATGTTCACAACTAAAAATCGCAAATTATATGTTATAATTATCGTTGCAAAATAGCTTGGCAGCGTTTACAAGCAAGAGTCAGGCATGCCATTCCCACCGATTTTGTTTGTTATGGTTGTTGCGTGAGCACTGAGCTCCCGATTGCACTCTTTTTTGATTGCTTGTATTGGAAAAAATAAAAAATACCAGTTATACAACATGTATCCGGCCCCCCCCCCCCCCAATCTGGAAAGGCTGAGACACGAAAAAAAAAAGCAGAAAGTTGTTGTGTGTGAGGCATTGTTTTTTTTACTCATTTATGCGAGGTAAATGCATTTTCTTTTCTGAACTGGGATCAAACATGGTTTTGAAGTCGAAAATTATATGGACGTTTGTTGTGGTAGAGGGTGCGATGGGCAAAGCCGATAACCCACTTCGAATGGGGGTGTAACCAATGGGGAATCCTTGACCCTATTTCTTAGCAATGGATTTTTACCTCATGAATGAGGGAACTTCCTCGACACTTTAACCCTTTAAAAAATGGACAGACAGCCACAAGGCCCATGGTCGACAAAATTCAAGGATGGTAGGTGCCTCCTGCACAAATTATTGCAGGCCGACACAATTAAAAACACTGCCAGTGCACACCAACCAAAAAAACAAACCAACACCACCTTCTACATTTCCAAGGTCCTGTTTTCGGATCTGCCTCACTAGGGGGTCCAATCCCATTTGCTGCATTGAGCCTTTGACCTCTATCTGTACTGAGTCAGCAGATCAGCCCCCACCTCCAGTAGCACTGTGTTAGATGACTCTGCAAATTTCTTCACTTTCTCTGTGCTTTTGTCTCCGCTTTCCCAGTAAACAAGAGCCAAACAATCTGGGAGTGAAGCGAAACAAATGGGGCAAATCTAAATGTCTAGTAAAAATAATGACTTGAATTAGAAAATTTTCTCTGAATTTAAACAGAATATAAAATTATGTTTGCAGCAATAAGTTGGAGAATTGTCCTTTATCTGGTTCTAGATTAACCAGGAAACAGAATAACAAAAGCCAATATCAATTTGACAGCCTAGCTTCCACCGGCACTTTATTATCAACCCATCTTACAATGGGAAAGAGATGAACCTTTAACTTTGGAATGTGACCTTTTGACCTCATACAAATGAAGTAATTTCCATCTGTTGATTTGGACCTCGTTGGAAGCTTTGCCTCCCCGGGACCCCAAAACTTTTCAAAAATAGTATTCACCGAAACATGACTATTCATCATATAACAGCCTGCATAATTGGATAAATGTAGCTGAAGCTGTCCTATCACAGCAAAATAATCAAAACTTTGAGGTAAAATAATCATAGGGATATTGAATAACCTGTACCACTTGCAGGTCCGCCATTCGGTGGAGTCTTCTGTTGTGGTGTCCAGGGGACCTCAGGGGAGTTGCAGAAGCCAACTGCCAAAGCTGTCACATCAGTTGGTGGGGCAGAGGGAACTATAGAGAAAAGTTAACACAACATGCCTGATGTCCGACTCCCTACCAGTTGGTAGAATTTGTTGGCCAAATCCCCCCCAAGATTGTTCAATTAAAAAAAATAAAAGAAACAATTTTATTGGAACAATTTGGGACAATTGGTAATAAGTAGGGGTATGAATCACAAAAAACCCCCCCCCCCCAAAACAACCCTCCAATGTTGGGATTGACCCCCCCAAAGGGCAGCCCATCCACCCTAATGTGACTCTTGCTTGTCCGAAAAATATTTCAAATTACGAATAGTTGTTTGAGAGAAACTACTTAGTTTCTGATTTTGCGATCTGTAGGGAAAAAGCGAAGGAACCACCTTTCGAAATAACCCTATAGATAACCCGCTTATCCTATCGCTCTTCTACCCCCCCCACTTGCTTGATTAGCTCGTCCGTGTTAGAGAGTAGTGCAGTGTAATACGGGAAGGTCGCGGTTCGCATCCGGGCCCAGCGGCACTTGGGTTTTTTTGTTTTTTTTCACATATCGTGCGCTGGGCCCAATATCCAGGGAAAGAAAGATAGATTAATAAAATATATACATCTTGTCTACTGTAGAACAATAAGTAGTTTAAATCTCAAAACAAATATAATAGTATATGTAAATAATACAGTTCTGATGCTATGCCTATAAGTAGGAAGCGACGGACACCTTTCGAACCAACCACCTAAGATGATGATAGCATCGCTCTTCTAAAAACCCGTGGCTGATAAGCTCAGTCGGTTTTTGAAGCGTCGTGCATGTAATACGAATTGGTCGCCGGTCGAATTCCGGCCCAAGCGCTCACTTGGGTTTTTTTTTTTTTTTTTCAACACTAATCTGCGCTGGCCAATATCCAGGGCAAGATTAATTAAATCATTATAACATTCCTTTCTACCTGGAGAGACTAAGTTAGTTTAAAATCTTCAAACAAAATATAATCGTATATGTTAAATATAAGTTTCTGATCTATCCGATAGGAAAGCGAAAGGGACACTTTCGAACCTAAACACCTATAGATGATATCTTATCGCTCTTTCTACCAAACCCTGCTTGATAGCCCAGTCGGTTAGAGCGTCGTGCATGTAATACGAAGGTCGCCGGGGTTCGAATCCGGGCAGAGCACTTGGGTTTTTTCAACACGATCGTTGCGTGGGCCATCTCCAGGGAAAGAGTAATAAATATAGACATTCATTGTCTACCTGGAGAAATAAGGAGTTTAAATCTCAAAACAAATATAATAGTATATGTTAAATATACAGTTTCTGAATGCTATCCGCTAGGAAAGCCGAAAAAAAAGGACACCTTTCGACCTAAAATAAAACACTTAGATGATATCTCTATAGATGATATCTCATCGATCTTTTACCAAAACACCCTGCTGATAGCTCAGTCGGTTAGAGCGTCGTGATGTAAACGAAGGTCGGGTTCCGGAATCCGACCAAGAGAACTTGGGTTTTTTTTTTTTTGTTTTTTTTCAAAAACTATCGTGCGCTGGCAATTTCCAGGGAAGATTAAATACTATATTACATCATTGTGACTGGAGAAATAAGTAGTTAAATCTCAAAACAAAATAAATCGTATATGTTAATATAACAGTTCTGATGGCTATACGCTAGGTAAAGCGAAGGACACCTTTCGGAACCTAAAAACACATATAGATGATATTAATCGCTCTTCTCCAACCTGCTGATTAGCTTCAGTAGGTTTTAGAGAGGGTCGTGCATGTAATACGAAGGTCGCCGGTTCGGAATCCGGCCAAGAGCACGTGGGTTTTTTTTTCAACACTATCGTGCGCTGGCCATCTCCAGGGAAAGCTTAATTAAAAATATACATCCTTGTCTAACATGGAGAAACTAAGTAGTTGAAAATTTCAAAAACAATATAATCGTATAGGTTTATAAATTACAGTTCTGATGCTGTCCGCTAGGAAAGCGAGGACACCTTTCGAAACCTAACACCTATAGATGATATCTATCGCTTCTTTCTACCAACACACTGCTTGATAGACTCAGTCAGGTAGTAGAGCGCGGCATTGTAATACGAAGGTCGCGGTTCGAATCCGGACAAGCGCACTGGGTTTTTTTTTTTTTTTTTTTTTCCAAACACTAATCGTGCGCTTGGCCATATCCAGGGAAGGATTAATAAAGATTAAATTCCTTGTCTAACGGAGAAACTACGTGAGTTTAAATCTCAACAGTAGTTTTTGTTGCATGGACCTGTGTGTGTGTACACAGTGATTTGGAACACCAAAAATTACTTGAAAATACCAGATGGATGAACTTGGGGTCAACCATGAAAAAATATTTTGTCTAAACATTAGCCCAAGCGTTAGAAGTTCAAGAAAACTTAAAGGTTTGCTCCACCCAATTACAACAATTATTTTACTGTGTTTGGAGGAACAGCTGCCACTTCAATTCTAAATTTTCATTTCAATCGACTTTAGGTTTACATTTGAGTGTTAACAATGCATAGTCTTAATAGCCTGTAGGTTTTACTGTACACATAATGTTTAGTTTGTTTGTATCATTTAATAACCAAAAAGATTCAGCCAAAATATTTACAAGATGAGATAAGAAAAATACAAGCTTATATGTACCAAAATCTCAGGAATTTAATGGATGAGTTTGTGGGGGGTCGAGGGGCTGAAAGACCGGGGGTAGTAGAAAGTAGTAAGTTTTACATTGGTTGTGTCCCCCCTTGTGAACGGGGGGGCCGGGATTCTTCACACTCACAGCAAAATGTACTTACTCCCGCCTTTCAACTTCCACCCCAATTCAATGATCCTTCCACCTCAAAACCAAAAAAAAACCCTCCTATCTCCTTCCTTCCAATTGATTCTTTCGACAAGTCTTCTTTGAAGTCCCTCTCTTGGGTAGTGCTCTTCAACATATTTAATCAAGCTTAGAAACATCTATACTGAAGAACACTTCACCAAATGGCACAATCGATGATGACAAAAATTAGCAAAAATTGCTTCAAAAATCTTATAAAAAGGACCCCCAACTACTTACTTGCTTCCCCAACAAACACAGTAAACGGCCTGCTGAATGGCCCAATGCCCTCTGCATTGTATGCCGCTACTTTGATCTCATATAATTGTAGTATCTCTCCAGGCTGTCTTATGGGGAACTCTGTCACTGCGGAGGTCATTGACGATTTGCTCCATGTACCCGGGGGTATGGTAGTTGACGGAAGGAATGCGGTGGCCTAGCAGTTCGCCGTTGGTGGGTGTCTTGTGGTGGCGCCTTCATCAGATGGCAAGAATAAAAGAAGTAAATGGTTAATTGGTTTGGAAATGTACCAGTGAAGGATCAATAATGTCAGGATCAATCCTAATGGGTTTGTAACTCTTATTTAATCCCCAAATCCACCACCAATTCTGGCAATGAGACAGTTAACCGGTAGTTGATGCATGTAAAATCTTTCATTTACAATTCAATGCTAATATGGATTAAAAATATGTTTTATGCCAATCAAAGCAAAGGCAATTGTTGTAACCTAAATCTTGCATATTTCTTATCCAAATTGTTATTTACTTTCATTGATTTACACGTGTACGTATTAACTAATCAATGCTACTAATTGTATGGCAATTGCGATGATAAGATCATTGAGTGAGATTGGGTCTTTAGATGTCATTATAATGGCTCTGACCATTGAAAAGCATGCTAATTACAGACACTTCAGTATTAAAATGTATCTGCCAAGATATTTCAGAATTACAGTTCCTTTGCATATTCCTAAAGCACATAAAAGGGTTACTGTTAAAATGCTAATTTTCACACAGGTAATTTTTCGTGCTTTCAGAAATCTTTAAACATTTCCGCTTGCTTTCAACATTTGCCTATTGTTAAGATTTCTTTTACGAGACCTGCAACAAAATACCTTTGTAATTTCACGCTAGTAAGAGGGGTGCAAAAAAGCGCAAAATTTGCCGTGGTGCGAAAAATTGCAACCATTTGAGCAATACCTACCTGGCCACATGACAACGACTGACGTAGTGGTTACTGGCATCACCTTAAGAATTGTTGGGGCCCCATCAGGCTGTGAAATAACATCAACAGATAATAGCAATATTAGACACATGCGTGCACCACAAACACGCACAATAACAATATCTCCCTTTTCTTTCTCCTTCTTTATGCCGTTTGTTATGAATTTTTCCTGATCTGATCATCTTATTTTTGTTGGTCTTTGTCTGCTGTTATCTGTCCTATGCTTTCACCGCACAGAAGAACTTGTCAGAATCACTACAACAGTACAGTGAGGCAACCAGTGGAGCACCCCCGCACAGCCACCCCCCGCACACACCCCCCCATCAGAACTACTTCTGCATCAGGGTTCCCCGCTTAGCAGTTTTGGCCTGTCTATAACGGACAAGAATTTTCAATTGACTCAATAAATTCAGAATGAGTGCCAAATTGACGTCCACTTGGACGCCAATAATTCGAAGCCTCTGAAGGCTAAAAACACATGTTCAAGCATCCACAATACAAAATTCTTTTGTTAAATGCAGCACAAATCTGTTTGCTTTCAGATTATTTTCAACCAAGTTTAGCAAAAATGTTGTCATCTTTATGGATCGAACAAACGGTGAAAAATATACAATATCCAAAAAAATTAGAGGCAATAATATAATGACCTACATTTGAATTACGTCTTTTTGAACTGCAATGGCCGATTCACACACACCTACCCAAAGGGAAATGTAGGGTAGAGGTTTAGATGAGTGTTCTGAAGTTTGAAGGGTCATGGGTAATTACTTCTCAATATGTCGATTCTGGGTTGTGGCCAGGGAGATTTAAACCATCCCATAATGCAACGTCCCTGGATTGTACTATACAACACATATGTAAGTACTCAGGATACTAAACTTTCATTAAGAACACAAAACATTTCATGTCATGCTAAAAATAATTACGTAATTATGCTTTGTGGGCTAAAATGAGTGTAAAAGGAAGAATAGGAATTTAGTGGGTTAATATACCTTATTGAGATGAAAGTTCCCAAAAACTGATGCATTATGGAATTGAACCTCACTACACCCACACTATGGCCATGTGACTGTATTAGCAGATTGATTTGTGAAGTTTTAAATTTTAAAGCTGACATTCAAGGAACCGTGACTGGAATTTAGACCCTGGTAATTCAAGGTATGGTTGGGGACAGTAGGTCTACTACCCAGATTGTCCCAGCCATAATTAAACACAGTATCTCAATATAAAATGTGACTTACTTGAGGATTTTACTGCTAGATCTGCAAGATTTCATCAGAAAGTGAAGATGAGCTGCGCATAATAATTATCACCTGGCATGTATATGGCATCTCACAGAACAAACCAGGCAAATACACAACCAAAAAACCCAATCAACAAAAGTACATGTCATGGAATTAAATTTCATGCGAGGTACTACCAACTGAGAAGCACTGATTTGTACAAATATATTTAGAAGAATAATTTTGGACCACAAAAATTCCACTGACAGATACTTTTGACAGTTTTGAATTTTGGGGCGTAGTCACAGTGGACTTTCAAAGTTAAAAACTAAGCGGGACCTGGTTCTGCCTTGTTTTATTTTATACAAAACTACAAAAATACCAACAATCATTAAATAAATTGCTATTAGGCTGGCTACATATTTTTTTTAAAATCAAAATGGTTACTTAATATTGATACAAAAACTTTTAGGGCATAATATATCACAATATTTAATTCTTAAACTAGTGACCCCCCCCCCCCCCCTCCCCCCCCCCCGTTGGGACCTTTGACACACGCTGTGTTCATCTTGACCTCAGATTTGTTCTGTGCTCAGGGTACAGCAGTCCTTTGACCAAAATTTGGTGGCCATGGGATTTGTGCAAATTGACCTCTAGATGACATGTGACCTTTTGGGCCACTCAGACGGACGGCATAGGGTCAGACTGTCCGCCCCTACCTTCATGCCAAATATCAGCTCCCATATGTACAAAGCATAACGAAATGCATAGCGGACAGACAGAAGACAGGAACAAGTCTCATTTTTTTGTGTATAGAGGATATACATTCGTTCATGATTGAGCCATTTACAAAAGCATATATATTCTTTTAAAATATTCTATACCATATTTATTGTCACATACATGCCCAGACATAGTAACACCTCACTCATTGTATACAAGCATCAGTTTCTACAAACACCACTTTTGTGCAGGATAATGAAATTGTATAGACCATAAAACTGCCGAGAATCTAACAAACCATGCTAAATATTTGCTTTCTTGAATCCACTTATCTTACCCTCTTCCAGCTGTTGACACGGGAGGGTGGAGAAGGAAGACTGTATGAACTGGATACCAACAGTCTATTGTTGAACTTGAAGACGGAACTCCGCAAAGGTTATACGTGATACCTGTGAGTTTCAAAAGAATTGGACAAGACATGAGAGACTAGTTTATGAGAGAACATTGGGTTTCCTACTCTAATTTGCTACGTGATGACAATAGCCTATATTATAGGCTAAAAAGTGACCCAACTTACTTGCTTCCCCAACAAACACAGTAAACGGCCTGCTGAATGGGCCAATGCCCTCTGCATTGTATGCCGCTACTTTGATCTCGTAATTGTAGTATCTCTCCAGGCTGTCTATGGGGAACTCTGTCACTGCGGGGTCATTGACGATCTGCTCCATGTAGCCCGGGTCTGGTAGTTGACGGAAGAGAATGCGGTGGCCTAGCAGTTCGCCGTTGTGGGTGTCTTGTGGTGGCGCCTTCATCAGATGGCAAGAAGTAAATGGTTAATTTGGTTTAGAGTACAGTGAAGGATCATATATGCAGATCAATCATAAGGTATTTGTAACTCTTATTTAATCCCCCAAATCCACCACCAATTCTGGCATGTAGACATTTCACGTTAGCTGCATGCATGTAAAATCTTTCATTTACAATTCAAGCTAATATGGAAAATATGTCTTTATGCCATCTGAAAGCAAAGGCAATTGTTGTAACCTAAATCTTGCATATTTTTTTATCCAAATTGTTATTTTTTACTTTCATTTATTTACAAAGTTTAAGTATAACTAGATCAATGCTAATTGTATTTCAATATCTATTATAATATCATTATTACTATTTTCTTTATATTTCCATTATAATGGCCTGCTTGAAAAGCAGTGCTAATACAGACACTTGCAGTATTAAAATGATATTCCTTGCCAAGTTTTTCAGAATTATTCCTTTGCATATTCAACTGCCTTCCCCAAGCACATAAAATGGTAGTTTTCACACAGGAAATTTTTCGTGCTCCAGCAATTTTTAACATTTTCGCTTGCTTTCAAATATGCTATTTTAAGATTTTTTACAGAGACCTGCACACAAAATGAACATTTCTGGACTTTTTTAATTTCACGCTAGCTAAGAGGTGTGCAAAAAAAGCACAAAATTTGCCATTGTGCGAAAATGTGCAACTTTGCAATACATACCTGCCACATGACAACAACTGACGTAGTGGTTACTGGCATCACCTTAAGAATTGTTGGGGCACCATCAGGCTCTGTGAAATAACATCAACAGATAATAGCAATATTACACACATGCGTGCACAAACACGCACACATAAACATTCATCTCCCTTTTCTTTCTCCTTCTTTATTCCTTTTTTTCTGAATTTTTCCTGATCATCTTATTTTGTTGGTTTTGTCTGCTGTTGTATCTGCTCCTATGCTTCACTCGCACAGAAAGAACTTGTTCAGAATCACTACACAGTACAGTGAGCCACCCGGGAGCCACCGCACATATAGAACTACTTCTGCATCAGGGTTCCCCGCTTAGCAGGAGTTTGGCGTCTATAACGGACAGAATTTTCACTTGACGCAATAAATTCAGAATGAGTGACAAAATGACGTCCACTTGGACGCCATAATTCTAAGCCTCTGAAAGGCTAAAAAAAATGTTTCCAAGCCTCAAATACAAACTATTTTTGTTAATTGCAGCACAAAATCTGTTTGACTTTCAGATTATTTTCAACCAAGTCTTAGCAAACAATGTTGTCATTATTTATTGGATTAAACAAACCTGTGAAAAAATAGAGGCAATAATATAATGACCTACATTTGAATTACGTCTTTTTGACTGCAATGGCCTTTCACACACCCTCCTAAAGGGAAATGTAGGGTAGAGTTCTGAAGTTTGAAGGGTCATGGGGTAATTAGTTCTCAATATGTCCATTCTGGGTTGTGGCCAGGGCGATTTAAACCATCCCATAATGCAACGTCCCTTTATTGTACTATACAAAACATATGTAAGTACTTCAGGATATAAACTTTCATTTAAGAACCACAAAACATTTCATGATCATGCTAAAAATTAATTACGTACTTATGCTTTGTGGGCTAAAATGAGTGTAAAAGTAAGAATAGGAATTTAGTGGGTTAATATACCTTATTGAGATGTAATTTCCCAAAACTGGTGCATAGTGAGATGGACTCAATACACACACTCTGGGCCATGTGACTGTATTAGCAGATTGTATTTGTAAGTTTTAACTTTTAAAGCTTGACATTCAGGTAACCATGACTGGAATTCAGACCCTGGTAATTCAAGATCTGGTGGGTACAGTAGGTCTACTACCCAGATTGTCCCAGCCCTAATTTAAACCAGTCTCTCAATAAAATTGTGACTTACTTGATATTTCATCTTGCTAGATCTGCAAGATTTCATCAGAAAGTGAAGATGAGTGGCTAATTATTATCACCTTGCATGTATATGGCATTCTCACAGAACAAACAGTCAAATACACAACAAAAACACAATCATCCCAAATTACATGTCATGGTAAATTTCATGGAGTACTACCAACTGATAAGCACTGATTTGTACAATTATTTGGAATAATTTTGGACCACAAAATATTCCACTGGACCAGATACTTTTGAACATTTTGAAATTTTGGGGTCCAGTGGACTTCAAGTTAAAAACCTAAGCGGGAACCCTGTTCTGCATTGTTTTATTTTATACAAATACAAAAATACCAACAATCATTAAATAAGTTGCTCTTAGGCTGCTAAATATTTTTTTTTAAATCATTAATGGTTACCTTTAAGTATTGATACAAACTTTTAGGGCATAATAATATCAATTAATTTCTTAACTAGTGCATCCCCCCGTTTGTGACCTTTGACCTACGCTGTGTCATCTTTGACCTCAGATTTGTTCTGTGCTCAGGTCAGCAGTCCTTTTGACCAAATTTGGTGGCCATAGGGCATTTCCATGCAAATTGACCTCTAGATGACCTGTGACCTTTTGGGCCACTCAGACGGAACTGCATAGGTCAGACTTTCCTCCCCTACCTTCATGCCAAATATCAGCTCCATATGTCAAAGCATAACGAAATGCATAGCCGGACAGACAGAAAGACAGACAAGTCTCATTTTTTTAGTAGTATAGATGTATACATCGTTCTATGATTGAAGCCATTTTACAAAGCAATATATATTCTTTTAAAATATTCTATACAAATATTTATGTACACATACATACATGCACAGACATAGTAACACCTCACTCATTGTATACAAGCATCAGTTTTCTATCAAACACCACATTTGTGAGGATAGAAATTGTACCATAAAACCTGCCGAGAATCTAACAACCATGCTAAATATTTGATTTCTTGAATCCACTTATCTTACCATCTTCAGCTGTTGACACGGGATTGGAAGGAAGACTGTATGAACTGGAACCAACATCATTGTGAACTTGAAGACGGAACTCATACAGCGTATAAGGCGATAACCTGCAATTGATCACGTACAAGACACATTAGGGTCTGGAACAAGTTGTACATCCAGGGGGCATTTGGGCACTTAAATCTGAAAAAGTACACAGTGAGATCTTAAGCATCTGAAAGTGTCTACATGATGAATGCAAGATGATGATATTACTAAACACCCTTTAAAGTAATAACATGTGTTCGACAATTCATTTGAGTGGAGGCCATTTTGGTTTGAAAAGAAAAAGTACCTCCCAAAAGCTTAATTACATTGGCTTATGGGCACTTAATTGTAATGATTGTACACATCTACACATGTACAATCATTACATCAGAATGACCTATCCAGCTCAAATGCAATTGGAACATTTTAAAGGAAGGTGGTCCGATATTTTCCACATCAGGTTTTATACTTCACATGGAGATATGTCAGCAAAAACACCCTCTTCCAAATTTTAAGCTAATTGCTCTAACAGCTGTATTAGAAGCAAAAATATGTATGACAATGACCCTACTGAAGAGTATGTGTGGTCATAGTCAATTTTGATGCCAACCCTGGTATTTTGGATCCCAACCCTGGCATTTTTGGATCCCGACCCTGACATTTTGGATCCCGACCCTGGCATTTTTGGATCCCGACCCTGGTATTTTGGATTTCAACCCTGTCATTTTGGATCCCGACCTTGACATTTTGGATCCCAACCCTGGCATATTGGATCCCAACCTTGGAACTATGGACCCCGACTCCGGGAACTATGGATCCCAACCCTGGAACTATGGATCCCAACCCCGGAACTATGGATCCCAACCTTGGAACTATGGATCCCAACCTTGGAACTATGGATCCCGACCCTTGAGGTACGGATCCCGACCCTGGTACTATGGATCCCGACCTTAGAACTATGGATCCCAACCTTGGAAATATAGATCCCAACCCTGGCATTTTAGATCTTAGCCCTGGACTGGAATTTTTATTCCCAATTACATCCTAAATGTAACACTTTCTCTAACCTTAGTCAAAACAACGCAATCTAACCTCAAATCTAATTACATTGGGTTTGCTATCTAATTTTTAGGACCTAACTGTATGATTTAAAACTTACCACTATTACAGTAACATATATAGTTATTTCATTTACTTAATTCCTAACCGACAAAAACAAAACCCTCCTCCCCCCCCCTCTCATCCAAAATTGGATCTTAATCCAAACATTTAAATTTTTGATTTTTTTTTTTTTTTTTTTTTTTTTTTTTTTTTTTTTTTTTTTTTTTTTTTTTTTTAAAATTTGATCCTAATCCAAACACTAAAATTTTGACCAAAAAATATGAATTTTTAATCCTAATCCAAACACAACTAAAATTTTAAAATTCTAAACGTAACACTAATCCTAACCAATCCTACACAAATACTACAAACCTAACTTCAGAGCCTAACAGAGTAATAACAATAGCCAGTGGATGGCTGATGAGCAATATCTATATTTGCACCGCTAAGAAAAGGACATCTTTTCTTATGGTTTAACCACCCACATCTTGTAGTGGTTTATGTAGAATATACCATCCTCATCTCCTAGGTCAGGCATGTAGTATTTACATACTTTTCAAGGTTTCTCACCCGGAGAAACTTAACTGCATGGAAATGTTTACCACTGAAATGTTTTGTCCTTTTCCTGTTGTGCAAAATACACATTGGAGTATGCAATTTTATTCACAAAATTTACAACAATATAAATGTTTCTGCTGAAATATTCAGTGAGAGATAATATTCTTATGGGAGAATTCACACTATGGCAAATAATGTGAATACTTTAGCCATAAGCGCTCTATGTTTTGGAGTGAGTGGTGGATTTGTGCAAAGGCCAAAAAGGTGACTCCCATTTTCAGCTCAGAGTTAGGTAGGTTGATTTCAAAAGAAAACTACCAGAATATTTGATTTGCCTGGAACGAAGTGGTTAAACTGTCCGCATGTTTTTTTTTTATCTTGCTTTAGTGATTTGGCACCGCAAATTTAAAGAGGGCCACATGGACATTGTCCAGAAAAAGGGTGTTGGTTTTTTCTTCATATTTCAAATGCTTACTAATCTATTAAATCACACTTCAGTGAATGAGCCAAAAGCCATTTTATGTAATAAAAAATTGATTTAGAATTCCCGGTCATGCTCTGTTTGGCGCCGGGAGAGGGGTGCAGAATGGCACCCACCCCTGAATTCCTGAGGTGGGGGAAATTCCATATGGATGGGTGGAATTGCCCGACACTGAGTTACGTAACACTACGCTCATCCCCAAGGACACAGTTCAGGTGGGTTTGTCTCACATACATTGAAATAACTGATCTTATGTGTTTTAGGTATCATATATCATACCCAAAAACCAGGGGGTGGTATTTTCAAATACATTGGTGACTGAAGCTACGAACTGTGCCAAGGAATTGAGATTTTACTAGCTCATAGTGCGAGGTCTACTCGGGCCATTTCATTGGTTAACAGTGGTTATTTCCTTGTGTAATTTCTGCACGATATAATCAATATAGACATGGATGTCTGTAGTAAGCACACTTACTACAGATATTGCCACTTTGGTCAGCATATCCAAGACCTGGAGACTGAAGCTGAGTGTAACCAAGACCACCGCTACTGCTTCCACCTCACACCAAGAGGCCATTGTGCCAGCTTCACTCACTCAATGGAGCGCCTCTGCTAAACACTCCTACACCAACCTACTTGGGAGTGAGCTTGACCGGCATCTTACTTACCGGCATCACCTCGAGTCCGTATGCGCCAAGGTATCTTCGAGGAATAACGCTCCTGTGCCGACTTCCTGGATCTTCACGGGGTGCTAGCACACCTACGCACCCACGCCATTGGCTCTGGTCTCAGCACTGCTGAATATGCAGCCCAGCATGGTGCAACAGCTCTCACACAAAGAAGCTTGGACACAGTTACTCACAGACCTTGAGAACCATCACTGGATGCGGGGCTGATGGGGGCTGCGGCCCATTCACCAGCCTGCCAATGTGGTTCTCCATCACAGACTGCGGATCACATTCTCAAGAGTGCCCTACCTTCGTCCACGGTGGACACAGATTCTCAAACCCCAACCAATCAACAAGTGAGTTGGGCTCCAACGCTACAACATATTAATTAGCTGCTGCCTCATTGGCAAGAAGAAGAAGAGTGAAGGGTTGTGTATGGGCTTTATTCGAATAGGCTTAATGATTTCTTTCATCCAAGTCTTAAAACAAGGATACACCACATGAGATATGATGCGTAGTAAGCCAATCAGACATATGGTAGACAACTTAAAGGGTTGTACAGATATTGTAGAAGGTCTATTATGATTGGTACTCAGGGTTATATCATGCTATATCATTAAAGACCATTCCATGAGAGCTGTATGAAAGAGGGTAGACATCAGGGGGTTCAATCCTAGGTTTAAAAGATAGACTCCCTAAAGGTGCACACGGAGATTTCACATATCATGTGTCCCTAAAAAAATCGAAAGTATGGATTTTTGCCCTGATGTAAAGCTTCCATCAAAAATATCCCCATCTGAAAGGATTAAGCGAGACACAAGGGTTCTTGGTACAAACATTTTGAATTTCTAATGTTGTATAAGAGCAAAATCTGGAAATTCAGCCTATGTTTTACATGAATCTAAGCAAATCAAAATCACTTTGTTTCTCTCTTTTAAAAGACATTTCGATAGCCAAATGCAAGATAAGAAGTCTATTGAGTGTCTAATCTCTATGAAATTCCTATTATGATGCAATATTTGGGTGCCTCAAAAATTCTCGTTGCACCTTAGGACACCAAGCATTACTATTTCATATTAGTTGTAGTCTGTCACATACCTTTCCACAGTATAGGATGTAATTCCTGCCTTAACTCAGTATTCATGATCCTGGAATGTCCACTGCCCCCTTTCTTCACCTGGATGGTGTAGGTTCTAAGCGGGGAATTGCCACTTGGCGCCCTCATTACCAAGGAGATTCGGGCTTGCCGACTCTCTACACGGTCGGACCAACAGGCTTAGTTGGTTTTTCTGGGGCAGCTTGAGGGTAAAGGTCAGAGAAGAAAGGATTAATCACTATTGCTGACGACATTGTTGTTTTCCCCTTTGATGTCATTACACAAGTTATATTTAAAGGTGTATTTCGTGATTCCAGCCCCTTCCGTTTTATTCATTGTTCACTGGATATCCTTGAGAAATGCTTATTCACAAAATTTGAGTTGATTCCGATCTTGCGGTTTCGTGTTATGAGCAACTGCTTGTTTCCCATGGTCCCATAGGCCACTGTGTTGTAATTTCTGTCTGTTTACGGAAGAAAAACATAATTGCAAAATTGCACAAAAACTGCAAAATTGAATTTGTACGTAAGATTAGGTACACATGGATTACTATGCTAACGGTTCAGATATAAAAATCTCAAGTTGGGGGGAGGGAACGAGGTTGTGGATCACAAAATACCCCTTAAAAATCTCTGGCGGTACTCAGGAAAATTGTTCTGGGTTAATCCAAAGTGGCACTTTAATCAGTGGATTCTTATTCAGTAGGCAGGGTGTAGCGTGTAATACATTATAGTGTACTTTTTTTAACTAACCACGTTCACAAGATATTGCCCACTGGATTGAATTGTGTGTGCTATACATGAAGCCAATGTGGGTTATTTAGTGTAATTTTTCATATTTACATTAATTAAGGTAAAATAAAAAATCCCCACCAACTTTAAACCTCGGCATCTGTTGCTTTGGTCCAACATTGTATCATAATTGGATGAGCAGATTAGCATATTTTTAAAACATATTCCAATGTCTAGCAGTAATAACTCCCACAGATAACTCAGCATTCACACTTACTTCTGTTATTTGTTGTGATAACCACAGCTGCTGCAGGAGTTCCCCACCCCAGCCTGGTCATGGCAGTGACACGGAATATATAAGACACCTCAGATGACAGCTCATTCACGAGGTGACGTCTGAAGATGCCGACCTCTTCTTCTTGCTCCCATTCATCGGGATGTTGTTGCTGGCGGTAACCAACCTACAATTGTGAGAGAAATTTCCAAGTTTTAACACTTTTGCATGGGTTTATTAACTAAAGGTGATAATAATCTTTTCCCTTTTTTCTCTCTCCCTCCCTCCCTCCCTCCCTCTCCCTCAACACTCTCTCTCTCTCTCAACTCAACTCGCTCAACTCACTCTGAACTCTCTCATAACTCTCTCAATTTTCTCAACTCTCTCTCAACTCTCTCTCAACTCTCTCTCTCTCTCTCTCAACTCAACTCTCTCTCAACTCTCAATTCGCTCAACTCTCAATTCGCTCAACTGTCTCTCTCTCTCCTAAATCTCCCTCCTCTCTCAACTTTCTCCTCTTTCAACTATCCCTCAACCCTCTCTCCTCTCTCAACTCTCTCTCAACTCTCTCTCAACTCTCTCTCAACTCTCTCTCTCTCTCTCTCTCTCAACTCTCTCTCTCTCTCAACTCTCTCTCAACTCTCTCTCAACTCTCTCTCAACTCTCTCTCAACTCTCAATTCTCTCAACTGTCTCTAAACTCTCTTCTCTTTCAACTCTCTCAACTCTCTCTCTCTACTCTCTCTCAACTCTCTCTCTCTCTCTCTCTCAAAATAAAATGTCCTGATATTTTAGTCGGATCAATCAAAAAATTAACTTGTCCTGATGATTTCATTATATTAAAGATTCATAGAAGAAATTACTGCTTTGTCCATTGGGAAAATTGACTTTCCAAATATATCGGATGGTTGAATTATTATCTTTTTAATGTCTGCAGGGGTTTCGTGGACATTTATTTTGATCACAATGTCTTGCACTGAATAGTGAGCAAACATGCTATTGGGATGTCTTTGTTTTTTGAAGACATTGTAAAGATAATTCCACGGAACACATGTGTCGCTGCTGTCATGGTTTGTGACTAGGGACATAAACATAAAAAATTTGACCTCTGAATAAAATTTGACCCTTTTTTATTTTTTACATGTTTACATAACACACAAGATTATTTACCAAGTTGAGCACAAAACAGGGTCTATAAATTTGTTAAGATGAAATCTGTAACCGATTTTGGTAATTTTGGATGGTTTTAAGTTTCTTTCAATAAATTCAGACATACTTAAAAAATATGGTTTAAAAAGTCACTGGTAACCAAATTTCATCAATTTTTAGCATAATTTTGGTCCAAATTTTGTTAATAAAATAGCTTTAAAATTTGAAAAAAAAAAAAATATCTACCCCACTTCTTTTTTAATATGCCCGCAATGGCACCAGATTTGCTATAGAAGGCCTACTAAATAAATGTACCCTGAGCAGAGTGTTGATACAGCTGATGAAATGTTTAAAAAATCTACTTTTTTGGCCAAATTTGGGAATTGCCTCATTAATTATTCATGCGCTCATTAGCATAATTTGCATGACAATATAAATTATAATCAATTTTTAATCCTTGGTCCATACCCTTTCTAGTGATAGAAATCACTGTAATATTTTGCCCGACAGTAAACAACTGAGGGTGCCCTGAATGTAAACATATGACATCATAGGTCATATCAGCTATAGTGTTAATGCATTTTATCAAAAGTCAAATTTTACTTCATAGCGAACACACTACAGTTTTTAGAAACATGATAACCATGTGAAACCCATGTGATCTACATGTTTTGTACATGTTCAACTACAGGAGTGTGTTTTGTGATCAGATGGTGCTATGATCTTGTCTTCCGTAAAGCGAACTCCGTTGCAGAAAACAGAGCGTAGTCTAAGCTTGACCTACCTTGTACTTCTCAATGATGCCATTGGGTTCTGGCGGTTCTTGCCATGTAATTTCTACCGACGTCAATGTCACCGTGGGAAAAGTGATACCATCAGGTGGTCCTGGCACTGTAAATGAAACAAGAGAGCACAGAGCATCAATGTACCGTTCCTTCAAGGATATCCTGAGAAAAGCTGTCGTAGGTTTGAGATTTACGAGAGAAAGGGACTCAACTAGACATTCAAGCATTCGTACTTTGCATTCTAGGTCACATATGAACAGGGTACTTAAGATTTAAGCTTTTTTTCGGGAATTGCATTGACAGAGCATCTCTTCACCTACCCGCTTCCTTAGTTGTAGCAGTGATAGCATCACTGGAAGTACCATCTCCAATTCTGGTGTACGCCAGTACCTTTATGTTATACTCTGTGTAACCTCTCAGCTCACTGATGGTACCTTCCGTGCTGGTGTTACCGGGGACAACCAGGGATAACTCATCCGGGATGCTGCGAGTAGTTCTGCTGCCAGGAGTTTCTTGGTACAGAATCTGGTGGGATCAAAGACAGTTATTTTAAAGATTTATTTGATTTTTTGTCTCAAAATGTATGTGTGTGCACAAATAAATATGAACAACCAGGAAGTTCTATATTGGAAGGTTTATTTCAAAGCAAACCGAATTGGAAACCACCTAAAGTGGGATGGATAGATTGCATATGGCAACACTGCTATGTTAGTGAAATACATTGGTAGTAGCATCTTGTGATGACCTACAATATAAACAAATTTAGTTATGAAAGACATGGGTAGTAGCATCTTGGGATGACCTACATCATAACCAAATTTAGTTATGAAAACATGGGTAGTAGCATCTTGTGAAGACCTACATCATAACCAAATTTAGTTATGGAAGACATGGGTAGTAGCATCTTGTGAAGACCTACATCATAACCAAATTTAGTTATGGAAGACATGGGTAGTAGCATCTTGGGATGACCTACATCATAACCAAATTTAGTTATGCAAGACATGGGTAGTAGCATCTTATGAAGACCTACATCATAACCAAATTTAGTTATGAAAACATGGGTAGTAGCATCTTGGGATGACCTACATCATAACCAAATTTAGTTATGCAAGACATGAGTAGTAGCATCTTGGGATGACCTACATCATAACCAAATTTAGTTATGAAAACATGGGTAGTAGCATCTTGTGAAGACCTACATCATAACCAAATTTAGTTATGGAAGACATGGGCAGTAGCATCTTGTGAAGACCTACATCATAACCAAATTTAGTTATGGAAGACATGGGCAGTAGCATCTTGTGAAGACCTACATCATAACCAAATTTAGTTATGGAAGACATGGGTAGTAGCATCTTGTGAAGACCTACATCATAAACAAATTTACCCTTTAAACCAGAGGACACAGACCAAGGGTCACTGCTGACTCTTTTCAAATATTTACTGGAGACAATAATGTTAGTATAGCTATTTGTTCCATTTCAGCCAATTTCAAATTTGACCCTTTTTTACCTTAGACCCAAAAGTTGGACATTTCATGGATGAAAACTGGCATGCACAATCTACCATGTGGCCAAGTCCAATGTCAGTAGGTATCACAAAAATTCTATTAAGTTATTGACCTTTTGGCTAGACTAGAACACCTGGATAGAAAATTATAGTAGGATTTTTTATTCCTGTCAGTTCATTAAAAGTTTTTGGTGCGTGTCGACGATTCCATTCGTTCTGAAAGGTTGTATGCTTTACCCAATCAGTAAAATAGAAATTTGATGTCACGATACCGGAATAAGATTACAGCCATAATTAAAAAAACGTCCCTTTTCTCATGAAGAAAATATTACAAGGCAAATGCACTGAATAAATTCAAAACACCAAACTTGGACAAACTCTGAAGCATTCAACATAAGAAAATGATACAAATAAGTAATTATTACACACCAAAGTTCTTTTACGTCACTAAGGAATATTAGAAAATCTGATACGTTTACATTTATTCGTCTTGTTCCAGAAAAATATTTGTTAGCTTGGTCCAATCATTTAAGTACTTTAGAGTTTTGGACACTCATAACAAACTACAATATTTACATGGCCTAATCCTCCTCTTCACCCAGCCTCGATGTTAATGACACTTTATCCGTTCTTTGATTGACACCAAACAAAGGAATCGATAATGTGTCTCAGACTTTACGACAATCTATTGAATTGAATCTGGTATGAAGCCTTTACATATTCGATACAAAAAAGTTTAAGTAAAATAGGTTAAAGCATCTTATTCTGTTGAACAAAGTTGAGCATTTCAGCTGTTAATACGGCTTTTTAGTTTTTGATCTCAACACATCCCCTCCAAATGAGTTTGTACAGTCAACAATATGTGTTTACTGACAGGAATAGGACAGCTCAAAGTAGAAGATCAACTCCTAATATGTCTTCCTGTTATAACAGGCAAGACAAAAAATCAACAAAGAAAGTCACAACTGTGTGTGTTGATTGCCTACCACATCAAAACAATAACAATTCCCATATTACTATTTACTTTCTGACACAAAAACTTATTAAATTACCTTGAAACCCAGGATGTCACCATTGCGATGCTTCTCGGGTACTTGTCCCCACATTACACGGATGCTGCTGGGACTAATTGCTGAGGCGGTTACATTACCAGGACCAGCACTGGGGACTGGAAAATAACAAGTTTAAAATATGTAGTAGTGCATAATTTGATTAGCTAGGACACTACATATATTCATCAATACTCTGCATTTTAATTTTTATCTTTTGGGGTGTAATAAATAGTTGGTAGTTCTTGTAATAACCATTCTTTCACATAAATCTGATGACATGCAATTTTCCCCAAAAATATAAATAGATATTGGATTATTTACATAATGTGCTATGATGTGATTTTATCTGTGATTTGTTAGGTGATTGGTTGGTTGATTGACTTATTAGTTGGTTGGTTATTTATTAATCATTTTTTTTCAACTTTATATGTATTTGGCAAAAAAAAATTTAAAGTTTTAATTTGATAAAAAAACATTACAGTAGGTTTGACATGCTTGAAATTCGAGGGCAAAAGGAAAACAATATTTAACTTGAACTTAAGTATATTGGGGTCATTCCAAAAATGATCAACTGGTCAATGCTGAGAATTTTTATGCAAAATGATCAACTGGGCAATGCTAGAATTTTTATGCAAAATGATCAACTGGGCAATGCTAGAATTTTTATGCAAAATGATCAACTGGTCACTGCTGAGAATTTTTATGAATAATGATCAACTGGGCAATGCTAGAATTTTTATGCATAATGATCAACTGGTAAATTTTTAGTTAAACCAAAGTTTTAAATCCGGTTTTGTCCCCGAGAATGAGGGTGGCCGGATACACCTCACACAGCAGTATTGCTGTGTGAGGATTTATTGGAGCAAAAGATAATTGACTGGAGGCCCTTCCTGACGCCAATCCAGTTTTCAGCAGTGGGCCTAGCCGCCATTAGCTCTCCAGACCCGATGCCCTTGTAGGTAGATCCACCTTTTTCATCCTACCAGGGTAACCAGCTACCCTCCTCACCGGATTTCCTTAGAAACCCAATGGGGGTGACAGTTTAGCCGCTGACAACTCGGCCATGGGAGAGGTAGTACTGGTTACAAGGATACCAGTAGCAGGCCCTCGAAGGAAACCTGACCTGACAGAAGCCGAGAATTTTTATGCATAATGATCAACCCGTCAATGGTGAGAATTTTTATGCACTGGTCAATGCTGGGAATTTTTATGCATAATGAACAACTGGTCAATGCTGAGAATTTTTATGCAATAAGGCTTTATTTTATAACACCTGATCATAAACCTGAAAAATAACTGCTTTAATAACTCTCAACAATAAAGTGTTCTTAAATTTACAATTCAAAATAGAGAAAACACTCCAATCTCACTGATATGATATTATATGATCAAAGTATACAATATCTCACCTTGTGTAATGCAATTGAGGCAGAAAGGCACCTGAAGTTTATTTTTATTCATTTAAAACAATTTTCTAGAGGATCTTCACACCATATTTTGACAGAACTTAAACATGCTTTTTAAATGAAAATGTGTATCATTTGCAGGCTATTATACACCTATCTAGTTTAAAAGAGCATCTTGCGCAGGTTTTTAATGGTCTATGAAAGGAAGGTAAAGATCTGAAATGTGTCCATATTTGACAGTGTATACAAGTCTGTGCACATGCACGCACTCACACACACACACAAATTATCAATTTGAAAAAAAATATGAAAAACAATTCATGAAATAAATACATATAAAAATCCTAATAAAAATAATCATTTCCATCTTCATTTCTGTTTGTGTAATACAGAAACTGATCAGGTTACTCGACAATTGTACTTGAGTATGGTAATACTCAACTAACATAACTGTATTTTCCGCTTAACCTTTGCAAAATAAACCAGACCTTAAGAAAATCAACTTAACCTAGCACCTTTTGGAAAAGCGAACTAGCTTTGTGATTTATTTCATTTGCAAAAACAATAATTATACTATAAAAATTACCATCCATACAAGCTTAGATGTAAATTAATTCAAATTTAATTGATTTTAAAAACAGCTGTTTGATATTGCAAAAATTATGTACAATTCATATCAAAAAGGTCCACACGGTGACAGAAGCCATGTTGATCTAAACGGCACTTAAAAAGTAGGATAGAGAAAAAAAATTCTAGTTTCAATTCAAATTGGTGTAAATTTACACTACTTCACAATTGGCAATAGTTTCATTTTATTTAAGTGAAATTAATCAGCTGAACAAGTCTAAGTGTAAGTTTTGTCTTTCCATTTCTCACTTTTTGTATTATTTTCTTAGAAGTAACCTTTACAATTGGAGGTTAATAACTGTGTTAGCTGTTTTTAAATTAGATGGATTTGGTTTTGTGTCGAAGAGTTTAACCGAAGGGCGTAGCCCCCGAGGGAAATGTTAAGCGACCAATCAAGATTAAAACAATTTGATGACTGAAACACAAAGTCATTAAGGTCCCCTCAAAAAGAGAAAAAAAATTTGTCACTTTATTTAGCTCAAACCCTAAGCACTGCATTTTTTTAATTAAAAAAAATGTTACAAATTCATGAAATAAATACATATAAAAATTCTAATAAAAATAATCCTTTCCTTATTCATTTCTGTTTGTGTAATACAGAAACTGATCAGGTTACTCGACAATTGTACTTGAGTATGGCAATACCCAACTAACATAACTGTATTTTCCGCTTAACCTTTGCAAAATACACCAGACCTTAGGAAAATCAACTTAACCTTGCACCACCTGGAAATGTGAACTGGCTTTTTGATTTATTTCATTTGTAAAGACAATAATTATACTATAAAAATTACCATCCATACAAGCTTAGATGTAAATTAATTCAAATTTAATTGATTTTAAAAACAGCTGTTTGATATTGCAAAAATTATGTACAATTCATATCGAAAAGGTCCACACGGTGACAGAAGCCATGTTGATCTAAACGGCACTTAAAAAGTAGGATAGAGAAAAAAAATTCTAGTTTCAATTCAAATTGGTGTAAATTTACACTACTTCACAATTGGCAATAGTTTCCTTTTATTTAAGTGAAATTAATCAGCTGAACAAGACTAAGTGTAAGTTTTGTCTTTTCATTTCTCACTTTTTGTAGTATTTTCTTAGAAGTAACCTTTACAATTGGAGGTTAATAACTGTGCTAGCAGTTTTTAAATTAGATGGATTTGGTTTGGAGCCGCAGAGTTTACCTGAAGGGCGTAGCCCCGAGGGAAATGTTAAGCGACCAAGTAAAAGTTATTAACTTCATTAAGGCCTCCAAAAAAGAAAAAAAAGTTTGTTTCAGCTTTATTTAGCTCAAACCCTAAGCACTGTGCATTTTTAATTTAAAAAAAAAGTGTTACAAATCTCTTGAAACCTTAAAAAAGGAAATGCGGTAAAATGTGAAATTTTACACTTACGCGAGCAGGAAGCTGAGACAACTTTCTTTTTGTCTTGGCCTAATAACTGCTAAAGTTAGAAAAATAATTGAAGGGGATGGCCTGATTTAAGTATACTCCCCGCCTAAAAAATCCGAACGATGTTGAAACGTGCTCAAACTTGCTTTCAAATGAACGCGCCAAGCCAGCTGGATAAATCTCTCGAACTTCCACATCATGCTTCGTTATCAATGCATTATGGACACAGGTCAATAAGCAAACACATTACGTGAACAACGCTCCTGGCATTTATTATTATATTTCACCTACATACCTACATACCTTTTTAATACAGTAATTCATATCGTTCGGATTTTTTAGGCGGGGAGTATATAATAAAGTTTTCCTTTTTACAGAATGGCCTTCACCTCAAAGCCCCATCTGTAAAGTTCTGCGCAAATATTTCAATCTATTTTGATGCGAGAGCTAAAAACATGATTTTGTAAGCCCTATTGAGTTCCATGTAAAATGCAAACATCATTTATCCCTAAGATTTCACAGGGCAAACAAGGAAAGATAGTAGCTTTCTTCTGAAACCAACATTTTGACCACCTCTGGTAAAATCTGGGGTTCTGAGGATTGGGCCATGGCCCTTTAAGCCAAAAATAAATACTGTAAAAATATCCATGTTTTTTCTGACTTTTGCATTATCTTGTTTCATGCTTTTATCTTCCCTGTATGTAATTCAACAGCCAAAGAGCCTTTAATTTCGATGTTATTCAAAATAATGAACTACAACACTTGTGCGTCGGTCTTATATGAGCATTGCGCATGTATT
>JAMKCH010025603.1:0-18577 GCA_023653785.1 Ophioderma brevispina | reverse complement strand
TCCTTTCACCTTTTACTTTTGAAAACAATTATTCCTTCTGATATGACGGATCTCACTGTTTTGCTTACTTATTTCGCATTCGTCTCCGGAAAAACCAGTGGGGCAGTCGCACGTGTACGTGCCCTCTCCGTCTATGCACTCACCAACACCACCACAAACATGGTGAGAAACTGTCTCACATTCGTTAACAACATCTGGAAATTGAAATGGAAAGGAATTGTTCAATTTCTTGACGAGATTATGGCACAATTTTATCACAAATTATGGTTCATTGTTGCAAATTATGATATGAGAAATTTGTTAAAATTGTAATCTATTTTTTAAAAATCGAATACATAAGATATATGTTAAGTATATTTTTTCACAAGAGAAAAATGGTTAATACAGTTAAGATATGTTGGTAGTTAGTACTTCTCTCCTGAAGTTGGGATGGTTGCCACCCCCATTCATCACTTTGGAATCACCCTGTACCTTACCTATACCCGCACCCGGTGGATTTTTTTTTGCAAGGAAAGGAGTGTATAAAAAGCTGTAAAATGGCAATTGACAATTAACATTAAATAATTTGGCAAGCCAGTACATGATAAAAGCTTTACAGGGAAAACCATCAGTACACAACACTGTAAAAAGTGCGTTTAGTAATTTTATTTTCCCGCCTTCACTTTGTAAATATCTTTTAAAATCTAAACATGCCTGTCAAATTGCTTAACATTCAGTTTTTAATTGCTAAACACTAGCCATTTGCACTCTAAATATGAGATGAATATACCTTAGTACATGTATCTTAGTAATTTACCATTTTAGCATTTTTACCAAGTGAAGGCAGAAATATTAGTTCCAGATACTACGAGGAAGGGTTAGTGATGCAATTCGATCACTATAATTATTACAAAAAATCCATATGGTTGCCAAAATATCAAATATGCGCTCGGAATCATTAAAATGATCTTCCTCGTGCTTAAAAACCTGGGAGTTGCCCCAAAATGTTGTCTGTATTCAGACACGGTGGCGCCGTGGCGGCCATATTGGATGTCACTGCACCAAATTTTGCACAGCCTCCCAAAATCATTGGATTAGGTCCTAATGGACTAAAATCTAACGATAGAAAAAGTCTGACTCCATTTCCACTTTTCGTGCTGTATACACATACTTCCACCTGAGTAGGCCGGTGTTGCAGGAGATATGGTCCTTAGGACTCATAGTCCACCTACAACGGTGAATACGACACTCGATTCACTTGACTCTTCACGCAACATTAGTTTTACGCTTTATTCCGCTTTCGTCTATGGAGCCCGGACTAAGGTCCCGGGCCGACCATATCTCCTTTTACATCGGTATAAAAGAGAAATAGTCCGGCACAAACCATAGTCCGGGCTCCATAGACGACAGCGGAATAAAGCGTAAAACTAATGTTGCGTGAAGAGTCAAGTGAATCGAGTGCCCCATTCTTCACCGTTGTAGGCGGACTGTGAGTCCGGAGGACTATATCTCCTGCCGCACCAGTTCAACGCATCTAACCATTAAATAATACTGATTTATTCATTAAGGCGAACATAAAGTGAGCATTATTAATGTCCCAAAGGCAACAGGTGTGAATTGGACCAAAAGTAAATGTCCTTTACTTCAATCTGCAGCTTTTTAAACTAATTATCAATCCCGGGGAATACCCTGAAGCATGGTTTGGGTAAGAGCGTGGCTCCAAAGCTCTAGAAGTATAAGCCATAATAATTGTTACCAATTTTGTTACCGAAAACGGACGGATATATAGTCATACCTGTGATACATATTTGGGACTAAAATTATAACACTAATTTACCATTTCTTCGACAATTTGGTCCATTGAGGAAAACCTGCTTGATTTTCTGACACGGTTAGAGAACATTGTGAAGGAGTGCAGATGAAAATAAGACAAATAACATTTGGTCATTAGTGTTGATCAGTACAGACCTTCATTCAGGAAAAGTATAGTGAGTGATGATTTTTTTTACCATCATATTCAAATAATTTTAAAGAACCATGGCGAAGATTACTAACCTTCGGTGCAGTTTGGTCCTCCCCAACCCTTTTGACAAACACAGATATGATTGTCTTCCCCAATTTCATCTCCTTCGGAAACATAACAGCGCCCTCCGTTGTGACAAACCACGTCTTCACATAGGTGGGGTGTTGGAGCTGGACAAATAAATAATTATTCCATGCAATTGAAATTCAATATACATATCATTTGAGGCAATTATATAATATGGCATAATATTTTATATTTAATCAAATAAACATATCCAGTTTTTTTTTTTTAATATTTCTAAAATTCTTAGCGAAATCTGGTTTGTCGAATTCGAAAAGCAGTTATGACAAACCTATTTTTCAAATAAGATTAACCACCATTTCTCGATTCGAGAAAGCAGGCTTCTTGATCAAAAATCTAAATCTAAATTTCTTGATTACCTCCAAGCCGTAAATAGTATACAATTATATACTGCCATGAAAAGCTCTGGTTAAAACTATTAGGGCGAGTTGACGTCAAGTAGGTCTACTATTTTCCTTCGGGGCTGCGCCCCTCAGGAAAATAGTAGGCATACTTGATGTCACCAAGGGATCATAGTTTTAAGCCAGAGGCTCGAATAAAGGTAGTATATATTTGCTTTATCTATTTCATTAATCCCATAATTTTCGTCTTTCAATACTCAATGCAAGGTCACATTTAGACAACAGCGAAGTTCAGAACCGCAATACTATTTACGTTCGTAACTAAAAACCTTCGTATTCGTAACCTTTCGCTGCGTTACTCGCATGCGCAATATTAAAAGCCAGCAGCTACTTCCGGCTTGGAGGTACCGTTTACGGCTCGGAGGTACTATTAAAGTGTATGGACGTAAAATAGCATATTGCACGCGTCTTCATCAAAATAGTGAAACTATTTCAAATCACGTGAGAGACGTTTAAGCAATTTATTAATGAAGTATATAATGCTGGATTGTTATATTGCGCATGCACGTACGCAGCGAGAGGTACTTTTACGGACATAATACTTGAGGTACTGAACCTCACTGTTGTCTAAAGACGACCTTACATTGAGTATTAAAAGACGAAAATTATGTAAATTTAATAATGAAGCATATAAAACAAATATAGGCCTATATAACTGCCTTTAACTCGAGCCGGCATATAAATTTCTTTATCAGATTAAGGCTGTGTTTTTCTCATTGTTGTCTTGAATTTTCAGCCTCCAAATTCCATCTGTAATAAAAATACCGCGTCTACCACAGAACCACAGTTGTTTCCCCCAAAAACTTACCTGTGAGTGTATTCAAGTGGGCACTCTAATATTAAGTAGAGGGAAAAACGATACTCTTAAAACGGAACAAGTAAATTAAAGCATAATGCAGAACCACCCTTTTTCTTGAGAATAAAGTCCTACAACCGTCGGCCGTAACTTGAAATAGGCCTCTCCGCATCTTAATCTTCCTCTTCCAACTACGTTTAATGCATTTAATGACTTACTGAGATGACAATTTCTGCCTTCCCATCATGGCTGACAGAGGCAGATGAAGCTGAAATGAGGAAGGACGAATTGAAAGCACGTCTCCGTAAGAACATGGGTGCTGGAGAGCAAGGATCGCCTCTGTGCATGTACATGTAAAGAAAAGAAATTGCACTCTATTGTATACACCAAAATTGGGTATGAATTTATATATTTTGTGGACCATTTGTGTTTCAATGCAATATTCAAGATATTAATCACCCCCCCACACACACAACACACACACACTTTCTTTAGATGGCGTCTTTAGTGGTATTAAATAAAATTAGTAAAAACGGTTATATTGCGCCAAAACAACTAATTCGAGGACAATTCCAACACCATTTTTTATGGCCATCAGAAACTCTTAACAAACAATATTAAGTAATATATAGCCGACATGTATGTAGCTATTTCTTGCTTTAGATCCAGGATTGATACCAAAAGTCTCCAAATTTTCACCCCCAAGTTGTGGATAATGGTTTAAGTTTTTTAAAATATTAAGTGAATGGAAGAAGAAAACTACATAAAGGACATGTCAAACTCTTATCAAGTATATTTCATATGTGAGATCCAAGATGGCAGTCAATGTGGCCCCGCCACTAGAGTTCGTTCAAATCTACGCTTTTCGATCGCATAATATTATTTAGTTAAATATATGCTTGCATTGAAAATGATTCTTATTGCAACTGGGACGTCAGTAGACACAAAGCGTTGCATTTATTGACTCTCGCCCGTTTTAAGGGGAAAGCCCCGGTGACGTGTTAGTATTAAAAGTATGAAAAACATGCTGTTGTCATTAGAAAATATATTTTGCTAGTATATGCACTTCCATTTAAGTTATTTATACTAAAAAAATGTCATTCGTAAACGTATTCACCAAAATTTGTTTTTTAGCCCGATAACTAATACAAAATTCAAAATACGAATATCTAGTGATTAAAAAAAATGTCTCATACAGGAGCAACAATTAAGTTCTCATAAAAGGTTCCCCTAAAAATTCCTGGGGCACTGGTTCTTTTTGTGTTGTAAAGCGTCTATAAAACTATCCCCAACTGAAAATATTAAGATGAGAAACATGTCTTTGCTACAAAAAAATGGAAATTTTGAATTTCACTTTCTGGAGCAAAGAGGAATTTCAACTATTTTTATCTAAAAATAAGCCATAAATCAACCTTTTCTTTCATATTAAGACATTCCTGTAGCTTTAAATCTCTCAGTGCCACCTTAATGTTTATTTGTCATGGTAGTACATGCTTAAATGATTGATAGATAACGTAAATTAAAGGAAACTGAAAATAGGACGTGAGTTTCTAATGGGCAAAGATATATCTCACACTTTGTATTTTGTGTATTTTGGATGATATGATAATAAAATATATTACATATTAAATATGTTAAATTTGAAGGTTTCATCTTGGAGGCGTCCATGTTGGGCCCAATCTTCAATTTAAAGTGTTATCAAAATAGAAATGTCAGATTATGCGTTATAGATGCTAAAGTTGACATGTAATATATGAAATATAAATGACACATTCTAAAAATGCTTATTAAAAATTGGGCACCGTTGGATTTTTTTGGGGGGATTGGCAAGTAAGATGAATTAAACTAGGAATTAGAAAAAATAAACGCGATGCTATTGACATGGACAAAACAGGGGATAACATGTAATTAGAATTGAAAACCATCAACAAACATCACGTACAAAGACGCATGCGGTCATACGTGTTATTTAGGCATCTTAATTCTCTAAAAGATTGCTTACCTTTTTTGAAGGCAACTGATAAAGCATACGAATACATGTAAAGATTACTCATTCCGTAAAGCAGAACAAAGAAGCGGGCATGTTGCGACTGAGCAACGGATGCCCTATAGGTGCCAGAATCAACATGTCTCTGATATACGCATAACTGTCCATGTGCGTATTGTGCGTCCCACAACAAGTCTTGCGTCAGAGTGGCATTTGCACGGATGTCGTCTTTTCCAGAGAGAATGATATAGGGACCATCACTGCACCTAGCAGTGATGCTAACAAAGTTGTCAGTGGTGTCGCTGTGTGGAACATAGAAATTGACCTCCTCATGGAACATTTGAATAGACGGTAAGACGGTCATGAACGGCTTCCATAAATGACTCCCCTTAGCATACTGCACTACAAGTACTGGTTTGTCAGCAATAATTAATGTTGTGTTAGTTCCAACTTCTTCACCTTCATAGAATTTTCCAGATTGTAGCTCAACAGAAGTGTTTGAAGTTCCAAACACATCTACCTTTGTTTCTGGGTTGGTTGAAATGATACGAAAAATATACCCAGAGTCCCGAAGAGGTAATGGCGACAAAAGATATTCGCGTCCAAGTGCAGCAACGTCTGGTATTTGCTCTATAAGATACGCGCAATCTGCAGTGCCATGCGGAACAGTTGCGCAAAATGCTCCTGCTAGAACCGAAACAGGTTTATCTGCAAAGATTTGGGTTCCTGTGAGATCAATGTCCTCCTGAATTTGAAAGCCCTCATGCTTGTTTAAGTTTAATTCTTTAATCGAGTTAGGCGTGTGGACACGAATAGTTGTGCCATCTGTATTGCAAATAGGGCAATCTGAGAGAGCTTTTGCATGGGGTGATCTGGAACGTAAGCTGCAATGTTATAATCTGTTCCTAAATGAGATATTGGAATAGCAGTGAAACCATCGCCGATACTGTTGCCAGTTTTTGTTACACCATACACAGACACTGGCGCTTCTGCGTCTACCAAGACCGCATGATTCTGTTTGCCTTCTCCTTTAAGGTTGACATCCACTGGTAGATCAATGTTTATTGGAGAGCCTGCCTTGACGACGAAATTATTGATGTAATTTTGAGAAGGGACGCTGACGTTTACCCATACTGGTGATGGTGATTGGGTGGTGACGTACAGGTGGGCTTGTAGCTGTGAATCGCCTTCCAGGAAGCCGAAGATAAAATTGTTTCCAAGAGTTACATATTCAGCAGCCTCTGATGGTAAAATTAATAGTAAAGAAAATTAGTCATGCATAAAATGAGTGAGAGTATACCAAAAGGAAACGCAGAACCGTCTTTAGTGGCTCTTAGTAAGGGGTTTACCATCCTCAGTCCGCGGTGCACGAAAACAAAAAGGGTTTGTCAAAGCTTTCATCTAATTGTTTTCACGTCTATTTCGGTCGTTTCGGTGAGATAAATGTGAATGTAGCATCTTCATAGGGGTTAGTGTATGTCGCCAAGTCGATTGGTAGTGGGAAGGGGTTGCTAAGAATAATTGTATATGGCACACTTATGCCTCTAAATCTGTGTATAAAAAGTTATAGCCATTTGCCATTATTTATAGCCCAAAACTCCATGAAAATCCGATATTGTTACATTTTTTTTAATCTTGTTACTTTCTTTTTTCTTAATGTTTGTAAATTGTTAATTTTGATGTTATAGCCAAATATGTAATAAATAAATTACAATTTAAAAATTTCACTTCAAATGAGAACGACTTTCGGAAAAAAATAACGGTTTGATGACTAGCTAGAAACAGCTCAGGCAATACAAATAACTACGCTTAGGGAGGGTCATTATTTACGCCAAGGTTAACTTAGGGTTTGAGGAAAACTTTTACTATGGAGAAATTTTAAAATATCAGAGGGAATGCGATTTTTTTAACGGAAGCGAAAGGAGAACGCGAACATTTTCGCCGAAACAAAGTTGAATTCCGCCACCCCCACTCCCTCTGGCCTGGCCTCCTTGTGATTATCGGGTTACAATGATTGTTGGATTTTCATTAAGTAATGATTCTATTGACCCTTATGTTTGTTTGTTTGTTTTTATTTAGCATAATCCGGTACAAATACAACAAAAATACAAAACACATACAAGGATACAAAGACACCAAAAACCAGAAATATGCAAGGATAACCATTGAGTCTGGCTAGTCATGCAAACTCATTTCCAATGGGGTCCAGCTAGTTATATCAACTATAAGCATAAATATCATCGACTATACTGAATAATTGTACAAAATCACATTTAATCTCGTCTCGACGTAGGTATATGAATATATATTTATGTAATATGTATGTATAATGTGTGTGTGTGTGTGTGTGTGCGTGCGTAGATGGTGGATACTCCATTTCAGGCATTTGCCAACCTCCTTTTATATTAAGTAGCTTGAAGTGCTTAATATGTAATACCAGCTGCCAACATGATATAGCCATGGACGTAGGCCTATATTACATATATATCCATGATATCCATGATATTGTTTTAGGCCTACACGTTTCTGTTCAAAACGTGCACATGCCGTATTAGATTATATTAAAACGATAGCGGGTCATGACCCGACAAACAAAAAATACTTTGTCCCGAAACCAATTTTAAAAATCTTTCCTTTCTCCCGGATAAGATTTGCTAAAGATTTAATTGATGGTTATATATACAGCTGAAATGTTTATTTCTTACCTTTACTGCTATGTCAACCACCAACCTAAATTTTATGACGATACTATACTCTAACACTAATACGGTAGATCTAGATATGCACTAAGTTATAATAATATCATAATCCACCTACCTGTTGTTAACGTCAAAACAGGAAGTACAATCACTATCCAAACTTGTAACTTCTTAAGCATGCTAAATGCGTACTGAATACCTAGATGTGTCATTTTAAGATATCATAGAAGCACCGGACATTCTAAGATTAATTGGATAGATATGATGTATTTCTTTGTAATGAATTACCGGTCGCTGTTTATTTACCGTAGCCATTTTGGAAACATAACATCTGCCAATGCACACGTCAGTATACACGCACTGCTACTCATAGTATTTCACTGCATTAGCGATGTGGACAATAGTTTGACACGGTTGGATTACTGCTTACAATGATTGTACAAGAGTAAGTTGGCGAGACAATTCTTTCATTCTGAAGGCTAGTTTTGACCTAAAATATGCCAGTGAATTCAAACTAACTGCACAGTTGGTCAACTTTTCAATTAAGTGTACGGATATTTACAATTTTTTTATGGTTTTGTTCAATTTTACCCAAAACTACCATGTCCAAAATACGCCTTCACGGATCTTTTTTTTTGTTTAGAAATCTATCAGAGCAAACCCAAACCGTATTTTTTGTTCATTCTTACTTCATTTATAGTGTTCGTTTCTTTCTTTTTTCGCATACAATTTGCACAATCGCGCCTCTTTTTTGCTCACTTCTTTCGCTCCTCCTCCCGCCCCCTTGTTTCAGCATGATGTTCAGTTGTATAACTAGAAAATGTAATATTAACGATAATACAACATTAGCAAGATTCACAAATGACTGATGCGTGTATTTTTAAAATTCTTTAAAAAGATCACAATCATATTTATTCGATATATTCCAGCAATATGACAAGGCTATCCAGGAAGCTCTAAGTAAGTCAGCAAAATTTAAAAATGCTGTAACCGACCCGGTGTAGAAGTAATTATAGTCCGGCGTTCTCATAGTCCGGGAACAATGGTGAACAATAGGGCAATCGATTCAGTTAACTCTTCACGCAACATAAGTTTCACGCTTTATTCCGTTATCGTCTGCTTTCACACCGGTGTAAAGGGAGATATGGTCCGGCAGGAACCAAAGTCCGGGCTCCATAGACGACAACGAAATAAAGCGTAGTACTAATGCTAATGAAGAGTCAACTGAATCGAGTGCCCTATTCTTCACCGTTGTAGGCGGACTATGAGTCCGGAGGACTATCTCCTGCCACACTGGCGCTCAATAAGTCCGGCTCAGTCAACACACGGCTCAACCGGATTTTTTAATTCCCATGTAGTCTTTTTCGTCTAGAGATTTAAACAGACAATCAAGGAGTGCTCGTCAAATCACAAAATTCAATAACTCATACATACGTGTATGATATTAAAGGCTAGCATATTAATTGGGATTATTACTCTAACACTGATATTAAATTATCCATATTACTTGATTAGCCTTCTTGTAACCATGGTATCATTTATGGATGCACGGTCCGATTACATAAATATTTAAAATAATTTGCTTACGTCCATATGGTCTTAAAACGGAGGGTAAATAGTGTGCAGGGTGTCATGTGTGTGTGAGAGAGGGAGCGAGAGAGAGAGATGGGAGAGAGAGAGAGAGTTGCTGAAAGTGAAAAATACAAAGTTTTAACGCGCCACCAAAATCTCACGTTTGATGGATTGAGTGGTGGAATCGAGGCTCAACTCACAATCGGATAATACTCCGTTAATCAAGTGGATCTTTTGATTTCAACTGATTAATCAATAATAATAATAATAATAATTTTATTTTAATTAGTAAAACTACTAATATATCTAATGAATAATAGCAGCACCCTTCCAATAATCGAATCGCACCATCAGTAAATCATATTATATGCACTGTAAATTAAACGGGCGCCTCAAATTGTGTCCAGGTTTTTACACCAAAAGGTGTTCTGTTACTTTAAAGATATATTGGAATTATTTTCCAATACCACCCGTATTTTCTTCCTTTAACAGTGTGGCTATGGCAGATACCAGGTGAATACCAACTTGTTAAAGGAATATCAATGTACACGATAATACACACATCTCACCCAATAAACACGTCATACTTGTCAAGAAATGATAATTTCTATGCTTTGTTTACTAATAAAAGTCGGGATCAGACTTTCTTCAGGTCTAGAAACAGTCGCAAATGGCATCTTCAAGACCACTTGAAAATGCTTGAGAGTCTGTTTCACACAAAAAACAGAAATATTTACAAGGTGTTGATAAGACCTAACACTATAGTAATTTACAGGCAAAATGGGCATTTTGAATTTGGAAAAAAAATATTGATCGTAGCTTTAAGGTGGATTTGTATGGTGAAAGACAATATTATGAAGAACATTGCGAGTTCATATACGTGATCGACATTTGTCATAAACAAAGAAAATCGTGGCAATTATATTTATCAGTGTTTATACACTGGAAAAAATGCGGTATAATTGGAAGTCATAGCCCAGTTAAGAAAACACAATTCGGAAGGTTGACTTAGATTTTATCTTAGATGGCGGATATCATTGTGATGCGGGAACGGGGGTTTTCTATTGATGACTGAAATGAATACGTTGACTTCGGGTTGACTGAACTTAGAAAAAGTACACAACAATTACATTTGCTTTTATATTTGATTTTTGAGACATTCGTTCACTTTATGTCAAAACCCATAATGAAACATCAGTGAATCGTTAACGGCAACTTGTATAATTTGTCTATCAAGAATGTAGACATGTCTTCCGTGAATGCACAAATCTCTAAGGTCAATTAGAAGACAAGCTATTGAACTAAGGAAGCCCGGCGTGTTCTTAGTGGGAAAAGAGGGTACGAGGATGTGCGGTCGAGAAGGGTATCATTTTTTGTTGAATATTTGGTATATGAATGGAATGTAGGGCACATGTGGTCCAGTGGATACAACGACCGCCTCATGATCCAAAGGTCCTGGGTCCGAGTCCCGCTAAGGCCAATGTGTTGTGCACTTGGGCAAGGCACTTTACCTCGCTTGCCTCTCTCCACCCAGGTGCTAAATGGGAAGCTGTTAGGAATATTGTCCATTGAGCGCCGCCCAATGGTATGAGTATGCCTTGGACATTTGTAAGGCAGCTGACATATTCTAGTGGTAGCGGAATAAATGTGAAGCGCTTTGATACATTGTGAAAGGCGCTATATAAATGTCGACATTTATAATGCATTTCTGTTACAAATATATTTCCAGTGGTCAATCAGGTATAAAGAATGTGCAAGTCACAAGTGTAAAAATAGTGCTGCCAGAATGGCTCACAATACACTTTTAACAGTTCGTTTTCTCTCATCAGTTTCGGGGTGGTATATTTTCGGGGTGGTGTTTCAAACATCCGGCACCACATCCCTCATCAAAAGTGAGACCCCGGGGTTAGAAGAGGCTAGTTTTGAGAACAATTTTATATCTTCTGGTGAGTAATGACTCACCTGGCTCGACATATAGCTCACAACATTCCGAGCTCATCATATATATCTTCAGGTAAGACACGGTCGGGTGTTTATATACATTTATTTCCCCGTTTATTTCATATTCCTGAATACATGTCAATATGACAGAGTGGATACCTCTTATAATAGATGTTAAGCATAATTACTAATATGAATTCGGGGGGGGGGGGGCAATCACATATGAAATGGTTACGGGTGTAAGTCTGGCGCTTCCAAACCCAGAGGTATTCGGGTTGAACGTCCTATGGATTCCTTCAGGAAGAATGAAAAAAATTAAATTCCGTCAACTAAAATAATCCTAATCTTAGGCACTACAATCTTAACCGTAATTTAATTATGTAAACTGCAGTCAAGGAAGGCCATGACCTATCACTGTAAATTTTTCAGAACGCCTAAAATGTAACACCTTTTGAACACCTGACACGAGTTCATATTACGTTTTCTGTGATAAATACTTCCAGTTCCTTAAAATATGTGAAAAATATTAAGAAAACTAATTAAACGATTACAATCGAAATATATATTCCATTTTTTGCTGCCTCAGAGTAAAAATAAAAAAGTGAATTTTTTTCGTCGGAGTCGCTGAGAACACATCGGACACCTTACACCATTGGCGTTTTTATGCGTCTGAAGTGTTCATGCTTCAGAATTCACTCAAAAATTCTGAAGCGTGAACACTTCGGACGCCTAAAAAATGCCAATGGTGTAAGGTGTCCGATGTGTTCTCAGCGACTCCGACGAAAAATTTCACTTTGTTTATTTTTTCTCTGAGGCAGCAAAAAATGGAATATATATTACGATTGTAATCATTTAATTAGTTTTCTTAATATTTTTCACATATTTTAAGGAACTGGAAGTATTTGTCACGGAAAACGTAATATGAACACGTGTCAGGTATTCAAAAGGTGTTACATTTTAGGCGTTCTGAAAAATTTACAGCTAAGTTTGCTCAGACTATTTTTTCAATTTTTTTTTAATATTGTATTTTACTGTATAACCCGGGTTTTGCCTCCAACACCTATATCCCTGCGCTATATATCTCTATATTGTGAAGTCAAAATGACATATCCTATAATGGCGATATCCTCATGATGGAGAAAATGATATAGCCCCATGTCGGTTTTGCTTAGACTAATTTTTACTTATTTATTTTATATTTTCCCGGGGTGAGGAGGTCTAGGGGAATCAGCTAGGAAAGACACTCAAAATCCTGTAATCGGCTAACTTGGCTTAATGGTTTTAGCATCTTCCCTTTAGTTCAATCTTCGGTATCCAACATATGTAAAGGTTGATACATATATTCACAGTTTTACTCTATGATATTTACTGTTTGTAATGATGGCTCAGGCTACATAATCATGATTATTATTTCGTCCAGTTGTAAACATCGGTTATTTAATTGGTGAACCATCTTTTACAAACGTTATGGCGTTTAACGTTTGAATGTCGATCACTATCACTGAAATATACTATAAATAAACAAGAAACCTGTTTTATTGTATGCTTTGAGTCTAAGAGAAAGTTACAGTAAAATGTGGATGGTATTTTGCTAATTTCAGAGCTTAGGACATAAGTATATTTTCGTAGTCATGAAATATTTGAATAGAACACAATTTGATTAGAGGTTAATGGCTGAATATTTTTAGTTTCGAGTGCATTGGCAAAAAATCAATGCACGCGCGATCAGTTTGACGACGAATAATGGCACAAGCCCCGCTAGGGCACGTGCCATTTTGAGTCTGGTCAAACTGACGCAAGTGCATTGATTTTTTTAAATTTTTTTTGCTAATGCATGAAAAACTAAAAATATGCAGACATTAACCTAATTCATAAACGTTATTACAGCAGTCAGCACACATTTTTACAAAAAAAATCTGAATACGTCATGAAATCAAATGCAGTGATATTTGCAAAGAAATAATGCACACACCCGTCCATAAAATGAATCAATCCAACGTCGCGCGTAAACGTTCTAAGCACAACGCGTACGCTCATTTGCATCGCACCATGCAATGACAAATTTCAATGCATGATTTTTGTCCAATGATATTTCTCTCTAAAAATAAAGGTTTATGAATAGTCATCTATAAATTGAGGGTAATTTGTGCAGTACATTTGAAGATCAATCAACATAGAACAAGTCACGTCATGCTTATTAACAAACGTCAATGCAATGAATCACAACTACTGGAAGCACTCTTACCTTATTTGAACACGAATGAATATTACTAATTTTATTTAGATTTTACATTATAACGTTTACATGTATATGCCTAACAAAGTGCAGAGTGAGTCTTCAAACAAATGGACCGGGAAATGGACTCTGATTAATTCCTCCATTTTGCATCTCAACAAATGTTATATGACCGGAAAGTATATTTTATTAGCGTTAATTTGCTGCAAAGAGCATTCCCATCGGTTAGGACTGTGTAATGCTACAGTCTCTTGAATCAAGTAGTCAGTTTAATCCCCTGTCCACTGATTCCCAATTAAATGTACGGCGCGGCGGTCAACGAAGCGATTCACGGCCTAAAATTATAGTATAATTATGTCCAGTATGTTAAAGTAAGTGGTTATTTTAATGGTGCAAAAGCCCGTGGAAATTGAAAATTTATTTGGAAGTTGTTGTTAATAAAGATGTAGCATATTTTGATCTACAAATACTCGACAAGTATTTTCTTTCCTCGAAAGACTTGTCACGATGTTTGTTTTCTTCATAGGCATATGGTATTGTTTCAATTCAACTCGTCAGAAACTGATTTTAAGTACTTTAAGGACTTTTAAGACAAGAGTGATAAGGGCATAGAACTTTATTAGAGGGAATCATGGGCCGGATCCTCATTGGTAAATTAATGACTGCCATTAAAAAAATCGTCGATTCCTTCTGAAAATTGAGTGCTTCGCGGGAACGCGGTGCACTTTAAAGGTGGCAACAGAGAAGAGTTTGAAGCAGCCAAATATTGTGTCATAGAATTTATATAGATTAGGACACTCAATAGATTTTTACCTTGTGTTTGGCTACAGAAATGTCTTAGAAGAGAGAAAAAACAGGTATTTTGATTTGCTTATATTTCAATGTACATAATACAAGACTGAATTTTGTTATTGCTTCTATACGAAAATTAAAAAAATTTCAAAAGGTTTGTACCAAAGAAACGTTTCTCAGGTAATCCTTTCAGTTGGGGATTATTTTGATGGAAAGCTTTACATCAGGGCAAAAAAAAAATCAGTACTTTCGCTTTCTTAGGGGCCATTTGTGAAATATTCGTTGCACTCTTTAACCCAAGACAATCCACAAAATCTCACAAAAAAAAGGCTCACAGCACTATGAGGTGAGAAAAAAATGCATTAAGTCCAGAATGCAGCGATGACGTTATCAAACAAAAGATGAGCACGAAATCGCGGCAGGGCCAGGCAGTGATTGCCATGTTGGTCTAACCCCAATTGGTCTAATGGGCATTTTGTCTTAACCTCCAAATTGTCTAATACCATTTAGTCTAATAAACAATTTAGGGGCTAAAAAACCATTTAGTCTAATGCCATGTAGTCTAAAATATTCATCTGGTCTAAAAACTCATATCGGTCTTAACTCCATATCGTCTATAACCGGAATTGGTCTATCCATTGGTTCTAATACCCATCTGGTCTAATATGCCATTTGGTCTAAATATTCCATAGGTCTTATATCCATTTGGTCTAAAAAAAAAACCCATTGTCTAATATCCATTTGGTCTAAAACCCATTGGTATAATATCCATTTGGTCTAATAATCCAACTAAAATTTGGTCTAAAACCCATGTGGTCTAATATTCACCTAGTCTAAATATTCATTTCGGTCTAATTACATTGGTTCTAATGCCCATTGGTATAATATTAATTATGGTCTGATATCCAATTTGGTATAAATTTAATTAAACTATCACTTTAAAAACCCAGTTTTTTAAAATTAAAAAAAAAAAAAAAAAGAAAAGTTAAGAAAGAGAAAAAATTAAGTGCATTATGACCGTGTTTTAAAGACATGATTTAAAATAATAAAAATAATTAAAATATGTTCCTATTTTTTCATATGCGAACACCCACCTCCATACGTTGGTCAGGGTAGGGACATTCCTTCTATATATAAATGAAGGGCTTTGGGGGAATTAATGCATGGTCACGAACGTGCCGTACGTCATGTGCAGTTTTGTGGTTCTTTGTCTTGGTTTCATATTTTGTATGAAAAAAAATGGTGTGCTTCGTTAGTTTTAGTTTAGTCTTAATTCGTTAATCTTTAGTATTAATAAAGTTGGTATACTTGCCTCCTCTTGTATCCATTTTTGATCTTGGTGTGTTGTGTATTGGTACCTGACCGTAGGATGCACCTACATTGCCTTCCCATAGAACAACAATGCAAAAATTGGGACAAAAATGTGAAATTTCACACGGTTTATGTAAAAATTGGTAGTAACTTTAATTAACAGGGCGAGTAAGAAAATATGGGCCACCTATTTATATCTTTTAGGAAAGCATGCATCTATTTTCTATTTATCGGGAAAGGGAATTGGAAGGAATAAAAGGAAGAGGGGGAAAGTGAAAAATGGAACACTCTGGTTAGTCTCGAACAGGGCCCCACGGCACCCCAAATTTCAAAATGGCCTGCCACTGTTAAAAGGTAATGTTTACGTTTGTTTTCTATGTTTATTATCTGATATGATCAGTTACTCAATTTAATTGTTTTGTGCCATTTTAGAACAGAAATACTGATTAACACTCCACTGCCATTTCCATTGTTAACATTAAGCAAAATGGATCCAAAATGGCAGAAAATCCAAAAAGTGGCGGCCCATGTTGATGCATATCATTGCGATTATCAAGAAAATGAATGTTTTTTCTTGATCTATGATTCCCTAAGGTTGTTTTTATGAACCAATAGTGCAAAATTAAAAGATGAATTTCACATCACCTTAAGAAACGCCAAATAAGACTTGAATCCCAAATGGCAGCGTTTTTGCATGTATGGCACAAGCAGTATCCTAACATACCCGCAAATGATAAGACCAGACGCAACCTAATAATGACAGAATCGGCGATTTTGAGTCCCATTACTGTTCCCGAACGACAACTTACGACAACACGTAATTGAATGGCGAAACGGATCTTTGGAACCACTGCCTTTTTCTCCCTTTTCGGGTCAATTCTCAGCTGGAAAAGGTACTTATGAGATTCCTACAGACTTATCCCCTTCACTTAGCACTATTCCTGCAAATTTCAAATATGTTTCATCACTGATAGGGTTCTTTAAGCTTATCCTTGATTATCAAGAAATGAAAATGTGTTTCTTATCTTGATATAAACTCCCTCAAGGAAGGAAGTCACATCAACTTAACATGAAAACCAATTAAGGTTCTGTTTGTTAAATTGGCTCTCTCCATTATAATTTGGCCAAGAATGGCTGCGCAACCTCGAATGCCACTCCTTTTAGAAAGTATCACTACGTGCCTTTTGATTCCTCCGGGCTACTTGAATGTTTTTTTTTTTTCATTAAATAACATACCCTATTTTATTTGGTATTGTGGCTCTTTGGTTTTACACAGCCTGTAAAATGTACATCCGGGGTGGAAGAATTTGATTCATTGCCCCATCAATCGTCCAAAAAACACAGGCACAAGATACATGATTTACACAATGAAAGCTTGATTTCCCTGTGCTCTAAAGCGTAGTGATTTGTTTTAAACTGATTTGCAGGGGCAACGATCCTATTACTTGGCACTTCTCCGGCAAATCCAAAATATGGCCAAATTGCCACACCCAAAGATGAGTTGACTCTGGTGAAGTACTTTGGTAGCCTTAATGTGTATAGCAAAGGTCCCTTACTACTAATCCTTTCCATGAAAATTCCTTGATATTGGGAGACCACTCGACAGTTTGGATGTGCTCTATGTGTGAAAACAGACCTTGTAGAAGCAACCTCAATATCTGCTGACAACATCAAAGTCCTCACCATGAGCTCATCTCTGTCATAGTTATATCATTCCTACAAACCTCTATCAGCAGATTTCAAGCACCCTCAAGACAGACAGTTGGAGAATGGCTTAGACAGTCACATCTACATCACCTTCCCGACCCTGAACATGCTGAACTTCCCGCTTCATTTTATATTGCCCATTGGAATTAGAGGTTACAACCTGATCTATATAGCGTTGTTGGCAAACATCTCTAACCTGTGTATCAAGATTGTTCGAAATCTGTTTCCACTAACTCTAGTCAATGCATGGATGTTCAGTAAGACCAACAAAGTGCCTTTAAGCGGCACTTTAACTACGAACGTGAACAAGGTTGCTCCTAACTCCATAACTATGACAAATTATCCAACTAGTGAATAAGACTGCACGAAGATTCATACCAAGAAGGCTGTAGGACAGAATACATACCAGGCCTTACCAAGGAATGTGCTGGGATATCAAGGTATGTCCCACCATGTTTGAAGGCGATCCTTTCTCAGTTAAATGTCACACTGCTTAAGGTGAGAGTGTCAGAGGAAAGATCAGAACCAGCACGCCATAATTGCCTCCATCAATATACCCAAACAGCAAGAAAGAATGGTCCTACCATCCAAAAGCTTTGGGGGGGGGGGGGGGGGAAGTCGAAGGTATATTCCAACAAAACCTCCACAGCAGCCCAAAAATGTTACCCCCAACCAAGTTTGAAATTTAACTACGTAGTTCTCCAGGTAGACAAGGATTGATAATTTTATTAATCTTTCTCTGGAGGTAGCCCAGCCACCGCACACAAGTGTTAAAAAAAACTGTGCGCCTGACCGGATCGAACTGGCAACCTCCGATTTACTACTACACGATAGATTCAATCTATAGGGGTTTTAGTTTTCGAAAAGGTTTCCATCGCTTTCCCAGCGGAGAGCATCAGAACGTTATATTTACATATACAATTATATGTGTTTTTTAAATTTAACTACTTAGTTCTCCAGGTTACACAATGATGGTATTTATTAATCTTCCCGGAGATAGCCAGCACACACAAGTGTTGAAAAAAAAAAAAACATGTGCGCCCTGCGAA
>JAMKCH010025602.1:0-28567 GCA_023653785.1 Ophioderma brevispina | reverse complement strand
TTGGTGAAAAATCACCAAGCCCGGCCACGGCAGGTAGACCCTTCAAAAATGAACTAAGTCCAGTGCGGACTGTTCCTCTTCAGCAGAAAGTCGCCCTAGATCTTTAGTGATCTTTCAGTGACAAGTCACCTAGCCGGGCACGGGCCTGTGAGACTTTTCAAAAATGAACTAAGTCAGAGCGGACCTTCTTGTAGGCGGAAAGTCGCCCTAGATCTTTTAGTGATCTTTCAGTGAAAAGTCACCTAGCCGGGCCACGGCATGTGGACTTCAAAAAATGAACGAAGTCCAGAGAGGACTGCTTCCTTCTTCAGCAGAAGTTCGCCCTAGATCTTTTGTGATCTTCAGTGAAAGTACCTAGCCGGCCACGCAATGTAGACTTTTCAAAAATTGAACAAGTCCCAGAGCGTAACCGCTGCCTTAGTATTTACCTGAAAGGGGCCGCTAGACTTAAGAGTTGTGGTGTGGATGAAAGCTTTCGGCCTGTTACGGATGGTTGGATGGCCGCTATGAAATCGACTGAAATGGAGGATTTTGCCCAAATTTTGGAAAGTGGTAAAAGTGGGTTTAGTGATTTTAGGAAATAATAATACTTTAGGAGGGAATTTCCCGATCTTGCAATGTTTGATCTTTTAAAGATAACAAGCTTCTAAGTTTAGCATTCTTGGGGAAATCCCCACTTCCCCTATTGTGCAAATCTAAGCAGGTGCACTTAGCAAACAACTAGGGGTTATTCCCCTTTCTCTCTGTTATAGTAAAACAAAATACTTTTCAGTGAGAACCTCTTCCAAATTAAAATTGAGAAAATAAATATTTTTAATCAGAAAACTGGGCCACATAACAATACTATAGCTATATAAACAATATGAACAATATGAACTTATTATTATGGACCACGCAATTCCACCTAATGGTCCTCTTTTGTATTGTGCTTATTCCGATTGATTAGAAAACGGGGGAAGGCACAAACCTACCGAGAACGAAGGTTTATAAAAAAAAAGCTTCATCCTCCATGTAATACCTCAGGAATTAGCCAAGCATGACATCTCTATTAGAGGATCAAATGATTACAAGGATTGTTAGAAGCTTTATCCATAAAAAAGTCTTTACTCTAGTCTAATCATGAATAATCTTACACCAAGGACAGACCGAAAAAAAAAACCCAGAAAATTAAGTTTTGAAAGTCCTGCTCTCGTACACAGATTAAAAATAACACAAGTTGTGTAAAAATATGGGAATAAAACTAGTACCTATTCGTATGTTCAATGACTGTTTGACCGATGTGTGTAGCTCTTGTTTACAAACGTATTTGCAAAAATTGATACAATATAAAATACATTACAACTGTGTAAGATTTGCAATTTATCGTGTTCTTATTACATGTGTAACAACAACACCGCGGTTGGCTTTCATAATGTGTGTGTGACGTTTACTGTGTAAATAAAGCCGTAATGGCGACTAATGGCGACGAAGCTGAAACGGCCTCCACAATTCTCCACCGGTGGGGTTTGGAGAAGTTACATTGGAGAACCTTAATCATGGGCATAAGAGATGCAGACAAGGACCGACAACGCACTAGTTTAAAGGCCCTAACAGTTGCGCCTTTTGTCATTAACATCCCATCTGAGCCCAGTTACCGGCTTAAGGTAATAGACACTCACCCTCTCAGCTGGGGTCCGTTCCCGAAGTCGTAGATACGACAGTCGTAGCCACTTTCTATCGCAAATTTTGCGAAAGTTCACACTTACGAATTTATGCGTTCCCGAAACTAGTATGCACATAAAGGGAAATATGTCAAGATTTTGTCAAGCTCAGTTTGACGTACATTCATAAAAATATATGCACATAAATCCACGCATTCCCGAAAACAATATACAATTGCTGTAAAATTTAACAAATAGAGGATTTTAATTTTTGCTTGTTGACATACAAAGAAAACAGGGGATTTTTCGCCACGGCTTCATTGATCCAAAAGCGCCCAACTGTGACGTCAAAGTGAGACCAAAACAATAGTGTTTAATCGAATGTTATTGCTGACACTGTAATATTGATGATAATGAAAGTAATAATAAAATTAGAAAAAAAAGTTACAGAATGGACATATTTTGTTTCATTTCGTTGTGTAATTATTATTTTGAAGTGGCAAACACTGCGTATGCTGGTCACAACGACGTACTATGGATGGTCATCACTTTGAGCGTCTCCATTTGCCTGCGGATGGGGATTTGTCGGAATGTTGGTCGAGTAAGCTATGTGGGCGGGAAATAAAAGGGGCAAAATACTCAACAAATGATGTGTTGTTGGGGTGGGTGTGTTTTTTTATTTTCTTGGGTTTGTGGGGGGCTTTTTGGGTGGGGGACAATGTTCAACTTATTGGGTTTATATGTATCTACGTTACTTAAGCTTTCAATCCATACCAAATTTTCCAAATATTCGAAATCATTGGACCCATTATTTCCTTTAAGATGTTCTCCAAAACTTACGAAAAAATCTACGTCTGTCGTAACTAGCCGTATGCTTTTTGCACGACTGTCCATGCGTTCCTGAAACTGAACTTAGTCGCAGGATTATTCGTCTAAAGTTACGCGAATTGCTACGTCTACTCAGAGTGGACGTAGGGACTTGACATGTAAACGATATGAAGTTGATATTATGGACATTATGGAAGAGCCGTATCGTGATTTATTTGGAAAAGGGTTGTGAGGCTTGGAGATGATTGTAGGAGATCATTCCAACCATTTTGAACCTGCTCGAGACGAGACTGGGGGGAGAAGGTACCCTTTGTTTGGTTTGGTGTGTATATTGGGGTGTATGTGGTGGGGGTGTATGGGTGTTTGTATGTGTGGATTGTGTTTTTGTGAGTTGTTTAGTTTAGTTTTGTTTGTTGCTCAGTGTCACCGAATGAACGATTTTCAAATACAATTTAAAGGAATTATTATAGGCCTATCTCTTGTCGGATTTTCTCACAATTCAAATCATTGAATTCCTTTTTTTAAATAAAAAATCCCTCTTGTGTATTTCAACCTCACATTTTTAGGGGCGTCTCCAAAAGACGTCCGAGTTTTCAGTACACACCGTTACTTCAAAGTTGAGTGATCCCCTTTCCCAAATTGAAAGTATGTCCCAATTAGAAGTGATTGAATGATTACAGCATGTCTAAATTGTGAAAATTATATATTTTTTGTTTTTTTTAATTTTCCATTTACTTAAATGAGGAATAGTACGTGTTGTCTCGGCTACTAGGCCTGTAGGATGAACACGTCACACGACTCGTTATTATGTAAGCTTAAGCACTGGCCAGAATTAAGGGTATTGAGAGAAAGATCTCTTGTAACTAGCGTATCGACCTACATTGGCATTGTAAAGAAAAGTAATGAAGTTTATTGCAAAAACGGCAATAGACTGATTTAACACCAGGAAATGATATCTGATCCCTTTGGGGTTGCCTGGTTACCGATTGTATGGGGAAACCATCGTTCTTCACCCTTTTGTCTACCACAACCAATCAGGGTGTTGTATTTTTCGGGGGGAAAGATGGACCGCTTTCTGGAAAGGGTTCACTCGCATTTGCCCCCCCCTGGGGTCTAGTCGCCCTTCTGTTGCTTGTGGACAGTCGATAAAATTTACCCCTCCCCTCCCATGTGTGTGTAGACCAGCACAGAAGGTCTTTTAATTTCCTCAATTTAGGTTTTTTTTTTTTTTTTTTTTTTTTTTTTTTTTAACTTTTTAATTATTAACTTTTGTATTTTGTAATTAGAATGTTGGAGGGTGTTATCTTCGTATATGGTAGAATCTTTGTTTTGTGCGGGAAAATTCAGAAATGGGGTCATTTAATGGATCTGAACCTTATATAAATTGAATTGACGCCATATATGTACTAAATGAAATTGGATGGTATCTTAAGTTAGGCTAGTGGATAGGTCAGATCCCTCTATCAAAACTAGTTGTAAATCTATGTATTTCAATACGGATCTAATTGGGACTTAAGTGTGAAGTTAGGTTTAATATATGGGATCCGGTACTTCTTTGGCCAAATTGTGGGGGTAGGAACACACCGGGCTTTAGTATATAATCGTCGCAGTGTGCATAGAGTGTAACGGAACTTCGAATGTGTAGTTAGGACTGTCATTCCGGGGTACCTTCTTTTGCAAATTGCTGAGGAGTGGGAACCTCAGTGGTTTAGTATATTGGGTCGCTGAGAGGTTTTGGAATTGGAAAAGAACTGGAATTTGGCATACATAAAGATTTTGTAATCCTTTGGATTTGGATTTTGGACAATAAATAGTAGTTGGATTTGGAATGGGACAAAACCGACTTTGGAATACATAAATCTTTGAATCCTTTGATTGGGATTTGGACATAATCGGAGTTGTGGCCACTTCATTCGCTTGCTTTCCTGTTTTTTCATTTCTCGGGGTGGTAAACCCTGATATTGTGAGTTGTTTAATTTGCAAAAAAGGTGCAAATGCCCTAAATTACTGTCTACATTAATAAACTGCTCTTGTGCATGATTATTTGACACCCAACTATTTATTCATTTTATCTATGAAGACGAATACACTATAGCTATACACTATTGTGTCCTTGCTTTTTAAATATATGCCAAATGTACGCGAGATGTCATTAGCGTTATGAAGAGTGAGATCATCAATTCGACATTATGGCTGTTGATTTTGAGGGTTGGGTGCTACAGCTTGTAAAACAGGATTGTGCCAAACAAATTATAAACCCTATAACCCGATTTGCTCAAAGTAACCAATAAATCATTTTATGTAGGTTATCATGGCCCCTTGACCCTCTAACTATTAATATTTTTCATTGCTCAACAAAATCTTAAATGTGCAATTTAGATACAAAAATATCTGGAACCCGAGACCTATACAAACAAAAAAAATTAATATACTTAATCCATATATCTTTAATTTCACAGATTTGGACTACATGAAGTTTTGTTATATAGGCCTAGTTTAATGATTTATTGAAAAAAAAAACTTTACAATACCGTCCATGTGCCAAGTAAGTTAGTATTTATTGTAAGCATCTTGGGAATTAAATTTAAAATGTACATTTTACCTGTAAGTTGTGGTATAGAGCTGCATGTACATGTTAACACGATCGTGAGTTTTAAATTATATTTTTTCGTTTATAATAAAAAGGACTCCTGAATTTAATTTAAAAAAAATAACAAATAGAGCATGAATTACCTCTAAATTGGGCACAAGCAAATGAAAATAAATGCTCTCACGCGCAGAGCTTATAACTAACCCTGACATGTATAATGACGGTGGTGTCCTAACCATACGCGCTTAGTAGTGATCACTCATTGGCTTACGTTTAAAAAGGTGTAAAAAATCAGGAAAGGTGATTTTCAATTTCTAAATGCCAGATCTTAAAAAAGGTTTAAGAGGTGTCGTTCTTGATGACCTTGCAAAAAGTGGATTGGAGTCAGATTGAAACAGCTGATAACCCAAATTATCTTGGGAATGTTTTTCTGGAGCTTTTTAACCCAATTTGTAACAATCCCCCCCAATGCTCCTTTCAAGAAATAAAAATCCCATGTACCCTCCCAATGGCGGATAAAAGTTTATGTTGATCTCAGAAATAAAACAATCAAGCTAAATCCAGGGCTGACAAGGGTAAAAGTCCTAGAAACTGGGACACTTTCAGAGCCCTGAGAAAATGATCTCAATAGGCTGCCGCGAAGTTGGAAAACCCAGTATTTGAGAACAAATTACCGAGGCTGTTAAAGAACTCTCAGAAATTTTGGAAATCCTAAAAAAGGTGTTACCTCACAAACCGATACAGTGGTATAAATGTATCATTTGATAATGATAATGTTATTTACTAGTTCTGAGATATTGCAAATTCTTTAATACAGTTTTTTTCTAACATAGGTCAATCCCTTCTGCAGCCTTCGAAGAATATCCAAATGCAGAAGGTGTTGGATGGCATGACTCCAACAAGTGGTCCTTCATTGAAAATCAGGGCGATGAGGTTCTCAAGCAGCTTTCTTCTATGTCACCCGGTAAGGCGACTGGTCTTGATTATGTCAGTCCTAGGCTGCTGAAAGCTGGGGCTCGTTACATTGCACAGCCAATTGCTTACATTATAAATATGAGCCTACGTCTTGGAATTGGGTGCCAATCTAAATTGAAATATGTAGAGTAACCCCGTATTTTAAAGAAGGTATAGATCTGCTACCATAATTATAGACCGATATCTGTAATCCCCGCAGTTATTACTTTATGAAAGTCTCATTCATCAACAATTTTGGTTCATTTACTTCAGCAGTACAATATGCTTACATCGGACCAGTCTGGCTTCAGGCTGGTCCTCTACGCATACTTGCTTGATTGAGGTCACTGACTGACCCTCCTTCAAAATATGGATGATGGTCTGCTTACGGTCTTTTTAGACCTCAAAATCTTTCGATACGGTCCATCATAGAAACACTTCGCGCGAAAGCTGGGTCTGCTGGGTGTGACGGGCCTGGAGCTAGATTGCTTCACTTCCTACCTTAGTGGTCATTTTCAAGTTTTGCAATTAAGACCAGTCCTTTCGATCCCTTCCTGTTTGTTTTGGGTCCCTCAAGGATCAATCTTTGGGTCCCTTTCACTTTTAGCATCTATCTAACCTATTTGCGATACCATATTACAGAACATCTACCAAATCTGCCTCTATGCTGATGACACTGCTCTTTTTGTCAGGAATACAAAGTGTCATGAAATAAATACGAATTCTTAATGAGCAGCTTCCTCAAGGTTTCCGATTGGTTTTGTGTCAAACAAACTCACGCTTATGTTAAAAAAACCCAAGGTGATGTTGTTTGCTAGCAAGATCAAGCTACACGAACAGGGACCCACTTGAGGTTAAAATCAACAATCTGCTCTTGAGCGTTACAACAGTTTTTAATATCTGGTGTTTTATTTGGATCCATCTGTATCCTTTGGTTAGCCATACAAATTCATATTCACAACACAGTCCCAGAAATTGTGTTTTATATACAGGACCAGGTATTTTCTTAATGAAATGTTTTAGGAATTATCTTGATTCTCTTATAGTTCCCAACCTTGATTATTGTGATGTCGTATGGGAAATGCTTGTCAAAATATACTTCTAAGTTGGAACAAGCTTCAAAATAGGGCTGGTAGGACAATTCTGAGGGTTATAGGAGAATTTCCAACTAAACATTTGCTCAGTTGCCTTGGGTGGTGGCTACCCTGCCTAATAGACGTGCCAACCATCTGTCTTCATGTTATATTACAAATTCTGGCGGGCAGTCCCCAGTTAACTTGTGCAATATTTTTGATAAACTATCTGATAACTTAAAGTACAGTACCAGATGTAGCACTCAAGGTAATCTCAGACCATCGAGACCCAAAACAGGTGCTGGTAAAAGAACTTTTAAAGTACCGTGGCTCCTATGGCATGGACTGAGCTTCCCTCTGCTATTAAATTCCCATTACCAACAAGTAAAAAGATGTTTAAAGATCGTCTAAAAATCTCATTGACTCCTCTCATCATGTATGAAGTTTCATATATTAGTGCCAATATATGTATCTTATTTACTATTCGTATGCAAGGGCAGTATGTACAAGTATGACTTTTAAGGGGATGGCCCGATATAAGGTATGAAGTTTTACATTTTGATAGATTGGCCGCACCCAAAAACCCCACCTGTAAGTTCGCGCCGATATGCAATGCGTTTTCATGAGAGAGCAGAAAAAAAATGATTCGTAAGCCCCAAGAGTACTGGTAAATAATATTGGTCGACCAAATTGGGGTACATTGTCGCTATTTACTCCAAACCACATCTTTGAGTCCTAAGATTTCACAGGGTAACTGGAAAAAAGTAGCTTTCTTCTGATATCAAATTGTTGACCCTCCGGTTTAAAATCCGGGCTTCTGGGGATGAGGCTATTACGCGAATCGGGACAAGGACCTTTAATTTTAACAACATTTCTGTTTTGTGTAACCTTTTTTGTTTAATCTTGGCTGGTTTAAGGGCTGGAGGGGGGTAGGTGATTTTTAGTCAGGATGAGGATGTGTGTGTGAGGGTGGGGGGGTTCTGTGTTGGGTGGGTGTGTGCGGGTGAGTGTGTGCATGTGGGTGTGTGAAGGGGGGTGTGTGGGGTGGTGGGGTTGACGTTTATGTGTGGTGCAGTCATGTTGGTGCAGTGTGTGTGTGCGTGCGGGTATGTGGAGCAAGGATGGTGCCTTTTTTGGTGGAATTGGGTGCTGGGTAGGTGGGTGGGTTATTATGGAAGGTGGGAATCATCTTCCTTTTTTATGCTTATAAGATAATTTCATTTTTATTCTGTTTATGTAGTTTTTAAAGATGTGTTTCTTTATGTTGCACTTTGAAGCCACTGGGTACCATGGCAAGCAATGCTGTGATTGAATGGTCTCCAAGGTTTGGAAATAAGAACGAATAGAAATTAAATAAATAAATAAATTTTCTCATGCAAATTTGACAATTTTGAAATATGCCGTGTCCCTATATAATTTGGAAAAAGTTCATGAAGTAACCCCCTTTTAAAATATATACAGGAAACAAACCAAGAGAGGCCCCCGGGATAGGCCCTACACTGAACATCGGCCCGGGTCGAACTCCTTGTAGTTGCAACGAAGATTTTGGGGCCCCAGTTTATTTGTGTTACATGTAGTGATTTATTAGATAAGATTTGATTTAATTTAATGTAAAAATTTTTTGTTATTGTAAAAAAACATTGTCAATTCGAAATTTCACAATTTTTCAAGAATTCCACAATTAGTTAGTTCACCATGGCGGGATATTGTTGATAGAAAGCTTTACATTAGTAAAGAAATCAGAATGTTCATGTTTGTTGGGGGACACCCGTTACACTCCAAAAAAATGGTGAGTAAAAAATTTCACAGCTCTAATTAATTTTGGAGTAAAATCTTCGTCAAAGTTGAGTAAATCTACACAAAGCTGAGTATATTTTACCCACGTGACTAAGATTAGTTCAACAACTGAGTAAGGTTTACTCCAACTTTTACTAAGATTTACTCAACAGTAAGAGCTGTGACATTGACTCAACATGAGGTAAATAATTTTACAGTGTATGTTGAAATTCTTCGTTGCACATTTACCGCGCGTAGCGCAGAAAATTTGGGAAATTTTAGGGTTTACAAAGTATTTTCTGTATAAAGTATAAAGTAAGCTAAGTACATTGTAGCATTGTTTTTTTTTCTTTGGGCGAGTTGCGGGTGGAATACGGCTCCCTTGGGTCCGCCATTGATATTACCTAATTTTTGAAATATACCCATACTTAAGACAATCTAAACTTTCAATTCAACCTTTCGCAGATCTCCCTACCCTTTCTCTTTCCTCTCCCTGTCTCTTCTCTCTTTCTCTCCGCTCTTTTTGCTTCTCTCTCTCTTTCTCTCGCTCTTTTTTTTGGGGTCTCAACAAAGTGGTGCCGCGATCGCCGCACCTGGCGCATAGCTTGAGCCGGCCCTGGAATATACACAGTGCGATATGTGATTTACAAATTTTATCTACAATGTCAGTCTCTAGAAATGGGGGGTTCATACATCATCTGCAGACGTCTGCTGACGTTAATCTTTCGAACATGCTCTGCGCCGGATGCCGAAACATAGCGTTGCGTAAAAAGCATGTTCGAAAGGTAAGCGTTGCTGACGTCTGTAGATGAAGTATGAACCCACCAAAACACAGCAACCCAAAAACAACTGTGGCCAATTTCCCAAAACTGGATTAAGAACTCTTATATATTTGCAAGGAAGTCAAAAAAACTATGCCTAAAAGGCGACGTTTGTTCCGGAAAGACGGACCTTTCAAGAAAAAATAACCTCCTTTTTTTGCAAAAGACCCCCAAAAAAGGCCATATCTTTAAAGGAAAACGTACAATTGTTTCCCGGTTAGCGCTATTCATTTTGTTCAAATTCAAAGTCAAATTGTAATTCAGTCGATTTTACCTGCATAAGGCAAATTAAGGAGCTTGAAGCGTGATTTAGTTTCTCGATAATTTGTTCAAAACTTGATTTATGGTTCTTCCAACGGTGTTGATAAACAAATGTAAAAAACAAAAAAGTGGGTTCACCAACTTAGTTTTCGCGAAAAAAGGCAATAAAAAATGAAATAAAAAAGGGGGTCCAGCGACTAGTTTTCAAGAAATACAATCCTAAAGGGCTATCTGCAAATTGCCACGTAACCCGAGAAAGTGAAACAATGAATGCTTCAACACCAAACATGCATATGAAAACATGTTTGCATTGCTTAAAATGCTAAATAAAAAATAAAAAGTGGTTACCGAAATACTTCTGTAATATCATGAAAATCACGTAAAAGGGAAGTATTCGTTTTCTTATGAAGTTGTATTTTTATATTTGTGTTGCGTATTTCAAGTTGCGTATTGCCACTGAAAATTTCGCCCTTTCTCGCGAGTTTCGTATTGAGTGTACCATTATTGCGGGCCGAGATTCGCCCTTTTCGTGAGTTTCGTATTGCATAGTTCGTATTATTTCTGGATCCGAAATTTTTTTTTGTTTTTTCCCCCCCCCACGCCCTTTCTCGCGCGAGTTTCGTTTTATGCGTATTTCGTATTGCCACACGAACTTCGCCCTTCTCGCAGGTCATATTGCACGTTTAAATTAAAATCATAATATAATAATTGAATATTTTCACCGCCGCGAAACAATAAACAGTAAGCTAGCTCAAGGCGCTGTGGGCAGCCATGAAAGGCCCAGCCAGCACACCAAGAAAAACCTATGATTACCGGAACAGATTTATGCCAAGAGCTCGATTTTAGAAGCAGGAGGAACCGGAGTACCCGGAGAAAAACCTGCGGGAAACGAGTAATGGGAGCGAGAAACCCCAATTCCCAGAAAGCCGTGAGAACAGAGCCTCTGCCGGGGATGAACCCGAGACCTCATTGGTGAAAGGCGAGGGCAGATACGCTACGCCAACCGTTCCCCGTATTTTCGTATTGCGACCCGAAAGTACATTGCCGGATAAGGAATAAGACTCCTTCTATAGTTTTCATGAGAACAGATGAACTTGAAAAGTTCCGCATTTTATAGGGCCATTTCAAAATTTTGGCCGATTCAAAAAAAATTCCCACTTTACATAAATTACCCTAAAAGTCGGTTTTAGGTAAATTATAGACAGGCTTTAAATGGTAATTGAATTTCCAAATATGAAAACCCTTTCCCCTAGAACCAAAATGCCGCTTTGCAAGCAGGGCGCTCTACTATTTAGCAACATATATAGGAGTGGCATTCTGGTTCTTAGAGGGAAGACCTCATTTTTGCATTTTGTTTCTGGGGCCTGAAAAATAAATGGAATGCACAAAAACATATGTTAAAACAGCTGACCATGCAGTCTCTGAGTGTAATAATCATACTAAACTAAGGGGAGTATATTAGGCTATGGGGCATGTCCTTCTATGCTGTGTTTTGTGGTCCCCATCGAGGGGCTAGGGGGAAACCAAGTGTAAATTCAAAATAAATAATTAAAATCATTATTAACCGCTGGTGCCGACAAATAAAAATGGACACATTGTCTTGGGAAATGATAAAAGGTCGTTTCAAATTTATTTTCCACCAAATCAGTGACCAATAGATACACTAGACTTCAGCAAACAATGGAGCTAGATATTTAATTTAACGGTCGGATGATGTGTAGAAAAAACACTTCAGATCCCTTTTTCATCTGGGAGTGAAGCACCATTGTTATATTGTATCACGGTTGAAAAAGACTCAGGTGTTACCCCTCTTCCTATTTTAGACGAAGTCTTTTTTAATGACGTAAGCGCAAAAATACTATCCTCATTCGCAAATAAATAAATTCTTGAGCTTCTATAGTGCATGTTTCATTAAATATACACACTGTCATAAAAGCACAAGACAAGGAAATGCCAGTGATCCAACCACTCCATCTTTATTTCGGCGTAACCAATATAATAAAAAACAATTAAGAGTGAGAAAAAAGTATAAATAGTTATCCATTAAACGTGAGATATCTGTAACTAAAGTTTCCCCAGTAACAAGTACAGCGGGTATCAGAAACACTATACAACAGGATTTTCTGGATCCCGGTAACAAGTACAACACGGATTTTCTGTATCCATTATCCAGGTAACAAATACCACAGGATTTTCTGATCCCGGTAACAAATAAAACGTGCGAGATAACTTTCCGGGGAACAAGTACAGCACGGTTATCCCGTACAACTACAAGGCAGGGATTTTTCTGTGGCGTAGCACCATATTGTTGTCTCAAAACTTCAAGTTTAAAACTGCATAACACAATTGCGGTATTTCCAAAATTCCGGTAACAATACAAAACGGGAATCTCTCAGTGTAAAAGTATGAATCAGCCTGGATCAAGGGTATCCCCGGTAGGATTTTCTGTGTCTAGCACAATATTGGATTTCTCAAAACTTCATGTTTAAACTGCTTGACACATTTGAGATATTGAGCCAAATACGGTAACTCAACAGTAATCTCTCAGTGTAAAAACAAATGATACAGCCTGAGCTCCACTTACCTATTTCTCAACTTCTTAGGAATAACATATCCGAATTTAGGATTTCGTGGTGCAGTCCGTTCGCAAAGTTTCAGTTGAAACGATTTGGAAACCTCTCAAAGAGCCCATTCTGGGAAACAATTGTAAAATGGTGTGACAAAATGCCCTCAATTTGCATAAAGAAAAAAAACCATGTTTCCCCAGAGGACCAAATGCGTAAAAAAAACAATACCCGTGAAACCCAAGCGTGCACGCCGTGATTTAACTCAAAAAATGGAAATCTAAAAAAGCCAACTGACACCAATGGGTTTACCCTGACTGAGAAATACATAAAAGCGGTAAAGATAACCCAATGCACTCGTTTCGGGTGAAAATTTAAACAGAAGTCATCTAGCGAAAAATTAGGGAGGGGGGGAGGGCTTACAAATTTTGGCCACTGCTGACAAAATAGGCTGACCAGATCTTGTGAGACAAAAACAGCGCGCATGCGCAGAGTGGAAAGGTGACCAGAAGCGATTTAAAATGGATTACAATTGCTAAATCGGCCTCATTAATCCTTATAATAAATCAGACACATGGTCATAAAAGCCACAAGGACAAGGAAAGCCATTGATCCAACCAACCATCTTTAATTTCGGCAGTAACCGAATATCATGAGACAAACAGTAGAATAGTTATCCATTAAACGTGAGATATCCGTAACTAAGTTTCCCCAGTTAAAAGTACGCACGGGTATCCAGGTAACACAGTACAACATGGATTCTGTACCCCGGTAACAAGTACAACAGAGATTTTCTGTATCCATTATCCAGGAAAAAGACAACATGGATTTTCTGGATCCGGAACAAATACAACGTGAGATATAAGCTTTCCCGGGTAACAAGTACAGCACGGTTATCCCTGGTAACAAAAAACACAGCAGGGATTTTTGCTGTGTTCTAGCACCATATGTTCTCTCAAAACTTCACGTTAAACTGCATAAACAATTTGCGGGTATTCCAAATTCCGGTAACCAATACAACAGGAATTCTCGTGGTAAAAGTATGACTACAGCCTGAGCTCACGGGTATCCCGGTAGGGGATTTCGTGCTAGCACCATTTTGCTTTCTCAAAACTTCACGTTTAAACTACTTGACACATTTGAGATATTTGAGCCAAATTACCAGTAACCATCCAACAGTAATTCTCAGTGTAAAACAAGAATCAGCCTGAGCTCCACTTACCATTTCTCAACTTCTGAGGAATAACAGATACCGAATTTAGGGATTTCCCGGCTGGTGCAGCGTTCGCGCCAACATGGTTCAACGTTTGAAAACGATTAAACATCTCAAGCGCCAACCGGGCCATTAATGGTCCGACCCATTAATGGTTTCGGCCACGCCAACAGCGGCGAGGCAGAATTTAAAACTTGTTGATAAAATGGACTGGGAGAGAAAGAAAGCAATTTTATTTTAGTTGAATCATTGATGTATCTATTTATTTATTCATTTATTTATTATAGGTTAAAAAAGCATTATTTTTTGTATGTTTGTGGGTTTGTTTGTTGTTGTTTTTTTTTTTTTTTTATTTTTTTATTTTTTTTTAATTGTTTTTTATTATGATTATATTATTAAACACATCAGCTTCCTATATTCACGGAAGAAATACACCCTGCCTTTCCACACCCGGGCAAGCGAAAAAGGCATGTTTGCCAGTTGTGATGAGCCTAACTTAGAATAACAAAAACATGGCACAAGATAACACTAGTAAAAACATGCACTAACCACGGTATAAACATGATGACCCATACATAATATATGACATAAATTCTAGGAAACATGGATGGAAGAGTATAGAACTTAAGTTAAGTAATGACCTTTCAACCCAGGGTTCAGCTTGGGAATTAGCTTGTAGTTGTAGCGGTAGTTGTAGTTTAGGCGTTAGTTGTAGGCGGCTCTAGTATTTGACCTCCAAGTTAAGATATAGAATACCGCAGATGCAAGCGTGGCTGCTTGCGTGCGGCCGGCACGAAGTATATGACAATTGTTTTTATTTGATAAGAGTGTCATTAGAGTGAGACATCGTGTATGAAGGAGCCTTAAAAGGACATTTATTTTCAGGGCCTATCAGAATCAGCGATTAAATGCACTTAATGAGCCAAATAAAGCTAGCCTAGGTTGTTGATCACCTAGCGGCCTCCCAATGACCTGCATATATGTGGAGAGACATCACAAATGCCATTGAATAAGGGTTATATGTGATGATATTTACACAGAATTGCCCGCGCCAGCGTGCAAGACGGTAATATTAGGTAATTGAAAGCTGATGTATGCCATATGAATACATGCGGTCGTTATGATAGTATTTACAAAGGATCCTATGCCCCTGGAGTGGCTATTGCTCGTGCACGCGTTGGCAGAGTGAGCCACCTTCACCTTGCCAAAATTGAGGCGATGTGTGAGAGACAGTTGTGTTCTAAAGAATGCGGTTTCTGGTAGGAATTAAGTTTCCTACTCTATATGAAATCCCACACAACCAAAACCTTCCTAAGGGAAGGGTTGGTCGATAGTGACTCCTATAAATTCAAACGCATTAAGCATAAACCTAATAAAAATTAGAACCCCCAAAAGAGATAAACAAATGGCAATTACGCTGGCTTTAATGTAAACGCTAGCCAGCATGCAATCAACCAATGACGTGAGGAAAATGTTGAACCAACCCAACAAAATAATACCCCTGAGGCCATTTTTTTTTTTTTTTTTTTTACTTTTGGTTTGGGTAGGGATGTGCGGCCGGGTGTTTGCACCACTATCCCGAAAATATACCAAAAAAGACAGATTTGCTACCCAAACATCCTTATACCTGCTTTGGTGAAGGTTTTGGGGCGAAGCTCCAGCGGCTGAGAGAAAACTATAGTAGATTCAACCCATCGTGTCACCGGAGGAAAAGTTTTGGACAGCGTCAATTAGTTGGGAGAGGAGGCAGAATATGTGGCCCGATTCACCTGTTTCATGAACGATAAGATAATCTGGTCTTTCATGATTAATAGAGAGTGCTAAGACTTTTGTGTTCCTTCCTATCCAAAGCACGGGCGCTCAAAAGTCAGTAACATTCAACTCACCTGTTACATTGAATACCATTGAAGCAAATACGATTAGTCAGAATGTATTGAGAGTTAATGTATAGTGTTACGGTCACCTTGACCAAGGCCAAAACCACCTCAAAACTACGGATTCAAACTCCTGAATAACTAGACAATACACTGTGAACTTGGTTACAAATTTTAAAACAAAGTATTTATTTTAATTTTTTTTTTTTTTTTTTTTTTAAACGCATTAAGCATAAACCTAATAAAAATTAGAACCCCCAAAAGAGATAAACAAATGGCAATTACGCTGGCTTTAATGTAAACGCTAGCCAGCATGCAATCAACCAATGACGTGAGGAAAATGTTGAACCAACCCAACAAAATAATACCCCTGAGGCCACAGTGATACATTCTAGCTAAGTGACTGCCATGATTGATGGTACCAAATGCCTTAGTGAGGTCCAAATAACCCTTAGAGAGGACCAAATATACCCCAGCAGTTGCTGAATTAGTATTGGTAGCTTTAGTACAATTTTTGTGAACCAGCATTGCTATTGTCATACTCAGAGTAAAGTGTGCTTACGACGGTATTAATCCAATACAACGAGTATATATATTGAACTTACTGTGTTTCAAAGAATATAAATTATTATTTTTATTTATTTATTTATTTTTTGTTTATTTATTTATACATAGTTATGCAATGCATCTGATAACAAGGACGCACAAAATTCTCTGAAATCCCAGGAAGAACAGAAATAGGCCTGTAGCTGGTTTGTAAATTAATGGAGGACAACCCGATTGAAGTATGTAACGCTTTCATCATGACAGAATGGCCTTCACCCCATAACACCCATTTGTAAAGCTTACGACGACACTACAATCCGCTTGAACGTGAGAGCCCATAGAGTACTCTGTTAATTTCATATTGGGCGACGAAACTCCCCTCATAACTTTTCCAACACAAACCTAGGCCAAAGATTTCATCGGGTAAATGGAAAACTGGTAGCTTTGCCGATACCCTAATGCTCCCGCAAAAAATGAGGTTCTGGAAATGAAGGCATGTTTAGCGATTCGCATGGCCCTTAGTTGAACAGGTAACAAAATAATGAGTGACACGTGAATGATTGATTGCTGAAGGAATGCATACCTTAGCAGCTTTTTTTGTATATTTTTTATTTTGTTTCATGGCCAAATGCCATCCTGATTATCGATATACCTTAAGACCTTCCCTGTACATTCGCTAGCAAAGAGAGTAATCTAACAGCTACTTCTTGCAACTGGTATTTGTTTAACCTGATTTAAGGCGTACGCTTCGAAGAAGTTGTTAAAACATACTAGAATTTGCATAGAATCATTTATAATTTGCCCCTTTACATCCTTATTACTATATCTAGTTTGGTTTTATTTAGTAGCACCCCGTGCTTTTGATGCTATATTTATCGGTTTGTACTTGATTTAAAAAACAGCTTTTAGTATCTCATAACGACGTTATTACTATTTGAGTCTATTATGTTTAAAAGGACCAATTAGTCGGTTTATTTTTCTTATAACTAGTTCTAAGTTCTATTGTTTGTAGTTTTTATTTATGTATTGTTGTAAATCCTACTTTATTTAACGATTGACAGGTAGTCTTTGCAAAATGCTGCGTGAACTATGATTTAAATGGATATATACCACACGGCGCATTGACTCGAGATTAAGTTTACTCTCTCCGACAGGCTGCATATCAACCACGTCAATTGACGAAGTTTACACAACAGCCTGTAGTAAAGGCTAGACTAGGTTGAAATGGGAATTTCTACCGTGCACTGGGTAACGCGCTATATATTTAGCACGTTTCAAAATAAATGATATAGGAAATTTACTGTCAATTTTGTTGAAGGTTTTCATAAATATATATTGAAAAATAAATTTACATTTAGATAAATACATGATATTTTTGAAATTCTTGTGTCATTATTTGTTTTAGCACGTGTACGTACCCTGCTATGAAATAAATCAAGCACCACCATGTGTACATTCTATACCTGCAGTGTTCGATTTAGCACATGCACACATGCATGTAGATTTTTCTGGTGCATGTATATTTTAAACTCTGCATGCACACGATGCATCTAAGAATTTTGTAAGCTTAGTAAAGTTTATATTGCTCAAATTACTCAATTGACTACAAAATCACCTTATGCTTATAAAAACCTCATGCTATTAGAAAAAAAAGGTAGAGAATAGCAGTGGATCGAAAATCTAAATTAAAGCACAACCATGACCACGGAGAGTAGTACTGTTAAGCTTACTGAGGACAAGGAGGATCTCGCTGATGAACTCAATATCAATGGTGATGATGTGTGAATGACATACCCAGTGAAGCCTCCCGAAAAGAATCTTCAAAAAGTGATGATAAACTGGCTAAAAACAGTATCATTTTCAGCAGGAAATTAAAAAAATGTAATTTTGTGATTTTGAAGTGCATGTAAAACTTTGTGCATGTAGGTTTTTTGGGTTACATGCACCAGGTGCATGCAGGCTTTTTCCCCTAAATCGACCACTGTATACCTGTCACTTTCGTTCATTTGTCCATGTGTTTTTTCGTGCCTCAAAACAAAGCATACTGCAGTTAACTTGGCATCAATAATGAAAATCTGAAAATAATGAATAATGAAACATTCCCCACTATATAGTGAATTGAAATATTAAAGTATCTTTGTGACACTAAAATGACATGATTGTGTTGATGTGTCATTAAATACTAATACCTCCTCCTCCTTTGAATTTGGACCTATACTGGGACAGTGGGGCTACATTCAATGTAAATGTTGCCGCTCGTGAAATATGAGTGAAACTTAACCTAAATCAGTTTTAGTTATGACTACAAAGTCCAAATTGTCACATAATACTGAATTACACTTGTTTAATTTCATAAAAATCAAGGAAAAAGAGGTTTTGTGCAATTGTAAATATCGTGATACATCACATAAAGAAATGGCATGGATGAGTGACCATCTCTCAATTAAGTGGCCTAATCTTGTTATAACATATTGTCCAGTAATTAGAGTTTTGTATTTGAGTACAGTGTTACTCACTGTCAAATAAATGTAAACAGTAAAATGATGTCAACAAACATGCTGCTATGCAATCCTATGTCTGTCCTTGTGTGTCTGAGGGTATGTACTGAGCAAAGCTGAGGACACACATTTGATGGGTGTAGGGTACATGTATGTTTAGGATAGCTATCTGTTACATACCTAGGTAAAACTCTGATTTTTGATGATTTTTTTTATTTTCTGCATTGGCAAATCACTGGTTTCATTCACTAAAAAAAAAAAAAAAAAAAATTAAGCTTAGCAATTTCACACAGTGATTAGTATATGGACAAGCATTATGTACATGCAAAAAACACGATTTTTTTTGGAAATTGAGGGCGCCCTCCTCAGGAAATCTCTGAGTCGGCCTTTAAGTGGCCTAATCTTGTTATAACATATTGTCCAGTAATTAGAGTTTTGTATTTGAGTACAGTGTTACTCACTGTCAAATAAATGTAAACAGTAAAATGATGTCAACAAACATGCTGCTATGCAATCCTGTCTGTCCTTGTGTGTCTGAGGGTATGTACTGAGCAAAGCTGAGGACACACATTTGATGGGTGTAGGGTACATGTATGTTTAGGATAGCTATCTGTTACATACCTAGGTAAAACTCGGATTTTTGATGATTTTTTTGATTTTCTGCATTGGCAAATCACTGGTTTCATTCACTAGACTGCTTACCTTGAATTGATGACAATATACTACGAATTGCATCTCTCTCCGATAGATGCAAGGACCAAAAACACCCCTATTTTGTCAAATAGAATCTTCCGACCCGGTCACCGGCCGCCATGTTCGATCGGCCTCCATTCTCGTTTGGCTTCCGACTGATACAGACGTGTTGTAAAACCAGTTCCGAAATTGTATGTATCGACCTTAATTAACGGTAGTATTTTTGCAAGTCGCGTTATCTACTGTGTAGCGAGGACTAGTTTAACACGCCTTTATATACTTTTATTATGATTATTTTATCATATAAACTTAGACAGTATTATCCACTGATTTTTCGCGACGATTTTCGGTTGATAATTTTTAGATTTTACCCTTTTTTTTCCCTGTGCGTGCATCGGGAAATTTGTTTTCTTCGCCGAATTCTGTGACGATTATCGCCGAGGATTGGATATGTGGAACCTTATTCTAATGGACTTACGGTAAACTGTATCGGTAAATTGGTGTTCTAACATATCTTAAAGTAAAATCTAGTTGTCTATTTAGTGACTATCATGGAGTCTGTGCTGATTATATTTACAGATAGTTGTGTGTGTGTGTGGGTTGCCCTCGATCAATGGCCTATTGATTTTTCATTATCCCCGATCCCCGGCAGCCCTTTTATTCAAGTACCTATTGTAGGTGGGAGTCCTTGAGTAATCATTCACTATCTCTATTCAGCATCGATTGATTGAACGATCTTTTTTGCTTTAGGCTTTTGGATTTAGATCGTTAATTTATTGACTAATTGAATGACTAATTATGTTCTACTAAATCGCTTCCAAAGAGTTCAGTTAGGGGGGGCGGTTCTTCGGTGGATTCCTGCTTTCACTCAGGTGTTCCGCAAGGCTGTTTTAGGCCCTTTATTGTTTTAATTTTGGGGTGTGTTTTAATTTGCTAATTATGTTAGTGTTTCTTTCCACAATTGTGATCGACACCATTCTTCTATAGGCCTACTCCCAGCTCAAAAGACGACATGGACATCATGCAATCTGACTATAGGCCTGGGGAAGATTATGATATGACCTGGAAAAAACTGCAATAGAATTTTTTGCACCACAATGCATTTCTATAAGGCACCAGATGACATACAAAAGTACAAAAAAATCCAAGTGGTGGAAGTACGCCTAATTTGCATAAATCCAAAATCGGCCGCCCATTCCTATGTTTTTACATTCAGTTGTTGTCTAGCTAGTCCTAAATTACTGTTGCAGCCCTTTAAAATGAATAAGTTTACATTAAATAAGTTATATTGTGCTCATACGCAAATGCATAACCTGATTGGTGGAAGCATAACTAATTTGCATGAATTCAAAAATGGCCGCCAATTTTCAAATTGTTTTATTGTTATGGATCTGGATCAAATTAACCTCAGCAAAGCGGGTTCCCACATCACACTAGAGGACTCTGGTACAGTGATTGATGAGGTGCAGGTAACAGAACCGGGATGATCCCCTACTCTTTTCAAACCCGAGGTCTGACAACTTTTTAAGTGATAAGGGTTGACCACTGATAACACAGGACCACAGCTTTACACGACTCTCTGAACCATAAGGCGCCAGACACCCATGTATATACCTGCCCACATTCTTACGCATTGGGTGGAGAGCGAGGAGACAATTCATAATCACATTATGCAATAATTCATGCAATTTCCGACCTTATAGAACTTTTTGAGATTGAGAAAGAACAGACTCCCCTATCGCCCCCTGCCGACGGTTACGCGCCTTAGACCGCTCGGCCACTCGCCCTCAAACTTTGTGAAACAAAATTTTGTGAACAGTGACACACAACTTTTGATGGACTTTAAGTTATATTCCCTGTTATCTATTTTTCTACTGAATATATCGGTAAATGTGTAAAGCAGTGTGCTTAATTTGCATACCACCCATGTGGCTGAAAAGTAGGCACTGCACATCAAATATGATAAAAAAGGTTATGTTTGGGGGGAGAATGATATTATAACCACCGCCAAACTCCTGTTTGATAGTAAGGGGTCCACCTGCCTTCTACAAACAATCATGGGCATTTACCTCTCCCGACCTGTCAACAGTCACCGAGGACATCCGATCCCACTGCTCCAGAACGATCCTTCTAGATTCATTAGATCAGGCCACTGTCCTATCATCTTGGTTATCAGTGACACAAGGGCATCTATAAGGCCTTTTAAAAACAGAGTGGAACTTCGGAAAGCCAACTGGCCAAAGTTCAAACAAATCATTAGTGAATTATCATCCAAGATGCCAAACCTGGCTTCTTTAGTCTTCTAACATCAACGGGACACATATTCTGACTTCGCTCTATGCCTCCACCAAGCAGCTAAACATTCCATTCTAAGAGTCAGAACCCCTACACCCCATGTTGGGACAAGGAATGTGATGAGGGGGAGATATCCAATATCAACTTTCCCCACTCAAGCTGCAAGGCCTGCAACACCCCGTCAACAAGACACTGTTCGTAGCTGTCAGTTAAGCATTGTCCCGTCTCTGCAAATTGCATCGTCTCAGTACTTGTCACAATGGAAAGTGGCAAGACCACACCACAAAGGGCAAAAGCCCCACGCTCTTGCTGTACGAAGAGATTTATAAACTTCTACAAACCTCACACTGTCGAGGCCAATGTCTAAAACCATACCTATGATGAGATCACCAAACCAATCAAAGTTTCAAGAATGGGAAAGCTCCTGGCAATGACAGCATCCGTTGAGAATTCTGGAAGCATATGGCACCTGTGCGATGGCTCCTCCAATTATTTCTCTCTACTTTACAGGATCATCGCAAATTCCCTCAGGATGGATGATTTCAAAGGTCAATGAATCCTGAGGCCCAAGAAACAGCAGTGGCCCCAGAGTACAGACCCATATCGCTGGCTATCTCACCACGATAAGCTGCTGGGAGACTGGTACTCATAGGATCATGATACGGTCAAGGCAACTACCCCTCACCCAAATTGGCTTTCAAAGAGGTAAAACAACAACAGATCAGATAGCAAGGATTTGCCAATGATATGAGAACAGACTTCAAGAAGAAGCAGGAAGTTGGAAGCAGTCTTTATAGATCTAACTGCTACTTTCAAAATCCTTCCCTGATTTGTTAAGCTTGTCAAGTTCAGAATATTGCTCATCCCGGATCGTTCGTCCTGGGGACATTCATGTCATGGCACCCGTCTCTTCAACATTTATTATCTCAGATAGTCGAAGGGAGTTTCTTTGCAGCTCAGTACTCCTACGCAGACTACGGTACTTGAAGGAGTTGCTGATTCCTTTGAGGACTTGGTGCTTCTAAGAACTCAAGAACGGATCACTGTAAACCAATTCTTCCACCGATGGCACTTGAACATCTCAGCAAACCTAAGACTATCGGCTCTATTTCACCTTGCAAAAACCACTGCGTAAACAGAAATTAACATCACTCTAGATGCAAAAAAAATGTCACGCGATCCAACACCAAAGAAACTTCTTAGTCTAATTGACCGCAGCCTTACTTTCCCCAAAACACACCAAGACAGTCACTCCAAGGACTCAGTCTTGTGTAACCTCCTCCGAAGGCTCGCAGTGGCCTGGATGGGATGCATCCTTTGACACTTTACACTGTTGCTTCTGGCATACTCAACGCTGAATATGCCGCCCCGTATGGAATCACATATTCGGAATGCCACAATTATTAGTGAATGTACAAGTGACAATGTGTACATTCACATAGAAGTGATGTCATCTGAATGAGGCAAGCAGCAATGAGACTTGTTAGCGGTTGCATTTTGGCGACGCCTGAGAAATCTCCAATTCGGTTCTGGCATACCTCCTGCAAACCGTTGGAGGAACCTTCAGACGATCAAGGTCGCTAAGAAGTGTTACGAACTTGGGTTGGGTTAAACTATTCCCCCTACCAACACTTAGGATCAGACACTTCCACGAATCACTGTGCTACCCAATTATGGACACCTGCAGTCGCAGCATCCCCATGGATCAACGTGGATCAACGCAAGATATGGTCTGAGCAATGCTCATCTTCTACCTTGAACCAATAGCAGTTTGTGACAGCATTCTAAAACAAGCCCACAAGGTTGTGACCCTGATAAGAAAGCATGGGTCAAACTCAACGGACTCATGAACCGACCAATTAGGACACACCATTGATGAATGTGAGGTCTTAATTCTCAAATGAAAAAAACCCTGGATTCTTGATGGTAATTTGGTATATCGCCGAAAGAGAAAAAGCTTTTCGATTGAAAAACTAATTCTCGATGAAGAAATTGGAATCTCGATGAAAATCATGTTTACCATTTGAAAAAACTTGGGATCTCAGTCGATAAACTGGATTTCCGATTGAAAACTTGGTGTTCTTGGGGTATTGAAACCACATCGTGTCAACTGCCGTCGCGGTTTGTAATGATCCAAGTCAAACTCGCATCCTCAAAATGGGTGCAAAAGGATGCCAAAATGGTATGAACAATGGATACCGAGGATGGGACGGACAGATGAAAAATGGATGCACAAGCAGGAAAAAGCTTGCAAATTATGTATACTGGATGCCCAAAATTATGGATATTAAAGTGCCGTGAACATGAAAACAGGATTGCCCAAGGGATGAGAACTGGGATGTGGGAGTGCAAAAGATGAAAATATGGATGCCTAAACATACAAAAGAGCATAATGGATGCTAATTCTTAAAGAGTGGATGCCAAGCACTGAAAATGGATGTGTGCAGAAGAAATTAACAGGAGCCAGCCTGAGAGATTGAAAATGTGAATGTAAATGATCGGCTGTCAAAGTGGATGCCAAAGCATGCCGAGGATGCCAAGCCAGGTGAAACTCAATAATTTGGATAGAAAGGAAAAATGAGTGGTCATGCATTGTTCATGTGATAGGTGCATGTCAAACAGGATGCCACTATTTGAAACTAAATGTCTTATTCTTGGAGCCAATATTTAATGCCATGGATACCATGTTAATGGCATGTCATTCCATGGAGGAATTCTCCTTGCGCAGCAGATTATGTCGTTTGCTGAGGAGTTATTTGGGTTTCAGGAGTTTTGGGGAAGTTATGGAATATAGAAGTTAGCGGATTTCATGGGTAATATTTAACTATAAATTAAAACAAATGAGCTGTTTTAATTTGTACAGGAGTCAAGTGTTCAAATTTTGCACCAAGGGAATGCAGAGTTAAGAAAGGCCAACCATTGGCCTGGGTTGGGCCCTAGGTTACTACTTTAGTGACCCTACTTTTCTGTTTTTATGCAAAATTATAACCCTTGAGATTACTCCCGATCCTGGTGAACTCACATTATCTACTACCTATCCTAGATTTTTTTGGATCATGATGCATTACCTAGAGCTAATGACCAGGTTGCAAAACATATCCACTACAGATAGGCCAGTTGCTAGGCTAGTTTATAGTGAACTCCATGTTTGAATGGACCTAAGGCCTATTATTCAACTTTGAGCATTAAATTGGACTTGATTATTAGGCCTTGGTTGATTAGGCCTATAGGCTATAATTACCGTACATCACATCAGCCTATAGGAATACATGAAAGCGAGATTATCTTAGTTCTTTCATGAGCAGGTGAATCAGGCAACATATTCTGCCTCCTCTCCATCCCAACTAATGGACGCTGTCCAAAACACTTTTTGCCTGCGGTGACACGATGGTTTGAATCTCTATAAGTACTTTTAAAACGCTGCTACAGTATGTGTCTTATCAGTGCTAATGTGACATTCTCTTTTTGTGAATATTCAGCATCCATTTTGCTTTGCCTACTAAATTTTGATATGCATCTGTTTATAAGTGAATATTGTAATGACGTGTTGTTCAAAGGAATGACCGATTTTACGAAGTATAGCAAAGTTTTCATCTTTATAGAATAGCCTTCACCCCCAAAAACCCCATCTGTAAGTCAAAGTCGATATTTCATCTGTTTTGATGTGAGAGCTAAAGATGTTTTTTGTAGCCCCATAGAATCTGTTTAAAATTAATAATTGCCTCGACCAAATGGGGTACATTTCTCTCTTAAGTTCCAAAATCAAACATTCTTAGCCCTAAGATTTCACATTGGAAATGAGAAGAATACTGTAAAATCCTGGGTTCTGGGCTAGGCTTTATGATTGGTTCATGACCATTAAGAGAATCCTAAATAATTCAGGATGGAACAATCAATCAATGCAAGCGGGCATACTGCATGAAATCATCTACGTCATAGACGTTACTGCTAACATGATTAGGTGACTTATTGAAATTGCCTCTGGGTGGCGCTAATCAGCATCGAAGTCCTATTGGAATTTTGTAACACAGCAACCTGGTTTCTTTAATTACAATTATGGCCTCACTGTCTTTACAATTTCATCTATTTTTTTTAAATAGGCGATCATCACAGGAAGGCATCACTACATCGCAAATGTCATCATTTGAGATGCCCAACTGACATGTATGCCGCTGCCGCTCATTTACATATTTCGGCAATTGCCAATCCACTTTTTATCCACTTGGCTCCATTTCTACTCCATTTTTATATCCAAAGTTTCCTCATTTCCTCATCCATTTTTCATCCATTTTCTCCTCCACTTTTCACCATTTCTCATCCCTTATCCATTTGTCGTCCACTTTTCATCTTTTGTGGCTGTGGCCTCCTATTTGAAGGTAAATTTTTGGGCATCCAACGGCATCCTATTTTCTCTGGCATCCTTTTTAGAGAGGATGCCGCTAATTTGCATATTTCGTCATTTGCTCCGACTTTCTAATCCTTTTTGGCATTGACTTTTTCATCCATTTCTCAATCCTTTGGCATCCGTTAGCATCCAATTCACATCCATTTTGGCATCCATTTTTGCATTCATATTGGCATCCATTTTGCATCTCTTTCCAGCATTCATTTTGCATCCTTACTACTTGGCATCCATGGCATTCATTTTTAAATCCCCTAATTTTTGGCTTGGGATAGGCCTAATATGACCTTTGACTTGGCATGTAACCTTTACTCATCAACACAATTATGGATCCAATGTTTTCATCTCTGACTCAAGTTAATGCGGATTTACAAGAGCAATGTTGAACCCTTTCACATCACAACAACATCAACAACAACAAACAGACAACAGTGGACAAAATGAAATCTGCTCAAATTGTAGAATTGGTAGCCATTTTGATTTATGCAAATTAGGTTACGCACTTCTACCAGCTGTATGCGGTCTGTATAGACAAATAAAATATAATAAAGTCATAAATGTAATAACTTTAGGCACATTTAGGTGGCAAATAATATTTTAGATAAGCAATATAATACAATGTAAAAATCTAGAATTGGCGCCATTTTGGATTTATGCACATTAAGTACACTTCCCGGTCAAGAATGAATGGTGTCCCCGGGTTATTTAAACAATACAATATAATGTATTCATAAATATACCAAATTTAGGCCTTTATAGGTGCCACAAATATAATTTTAGATAAGTAATATAACAAAATCCTTAAAATCTTTGAGTTATTTGGCCATTTTGGATTTATGCAAATTAGTCATATTTCCACCACTTGGATTTTTTCTGGACTTTAAGTATGCTTTCTGGGGACCTTAATATAGAAATGCACTGTGGTGAGACTTCTCTTGCCATTTTTTCCGCTTCACCTAGAATTTAGGTATTTTTCAAATCAGCCTATTACTTATATTTTATCTTGGTGTCAATTCAACAAAAATGTCTCCCTCTCAACTCAGATAAATGTACAGCATGAGACTGAAGCAGGAGAGGGGTGATAGAGTCTCATATCCTTCCTACAAAATTCAAAACAGACCTTGGTATGTTGTGCAATCATTCAAATATTTGAGTGTTATTATTTCTTCAATTTGAATGTGGGGTGGATCATTTAATACATGACACTAGACCTCGAGACTGTCTTGGATTTTATTCGGAGGCGTCTTGTTCCGTTGTTAAAAAATAACGCCGGTGTCTTAGTTAAATTATATCCATCTCTTTGTCGTCCTATTTTAGATATGGCTAATCCCGCAATGGATCATATCAATCAGCCCATAATCAGGGATATGAAAAAATTCAAATAGAGAACTTGCCCGTTTCTGCCATTCCTTCACTCAGAGGGGAACTACAATTCTAAAAATGTCTGGAAAAGCTGGGTCTCAGTTCTCTTGCAAAGAGATATTTTATCGTGCGTTGTTTCCTATTATGTCTGTATGGTGGTGTATGATGTGATCCTTTTAGTTATATCTCAATTAATGCACGACATGTAGACACTGCTTAAATTTCATCATACATATGCTAGGACTGACATGTTTTAAGTACCCCCCCCCCACTGTTTCAAACAGATTCAGTTGATTTTGACAACTACCATCATAAATTCAGGACAAAAGTTTTAGTGCTAGCCTTCCAGTTTTTTAAATAGTGTGAAAACACAACTTCCTTACTAGTTCAGGTGGCAGGTCCAAATGTAAATTGGTGCGTTTTCTTGTAAGTGCCAATATTATGTCGTAATATTATGTTTAATTTTATTTTATATGATTTATATGAGTTCATGGCTGTGTGGTGATGGACGTCACACCGCTTCTGCATTTTGTCCCTTTGTTTGTTTTGTGGGCCAAATAGGTTAGACACTTGAGAGTGACCTCGGTCACTGTTTGGTCTTTCCCTGCCAGGGCACTCATTGTTTGTCGTTTCTTTTGTCATTTTTGAAAATGGAGAGTTTGATATGTCATCATTCCACACAGCAATGGTACCCATCATTTTTATATTTGATAATTGCTTTAATTGTTCTTTTTTTAATATATAAATAAAAAATTTTTAATGTTTAATCGTTTTGCTGGCAAAAAAATGAAATGAATATGAAATGAAATGAAATTACTGAGTGTTTTTCTTTCATCGTTAGGATTCCTTTATCTCTACAAAATTAGTTTTTTGTAGAGACTAGTCACTGACCATCTTGTTAGTTTTTGTAGACTGCGCGCAAGCCTTGGCTCCGCTGGACGCCACATCAATTCCGGGCCATTGTTCTGTCATAGATTGCCATTCCTAGGGCCGGGGGGGGGGACCCCATCCCTTCTTGTCTGTTCACCGGGTTTTTGAAGTGTTCTCGCAAGGCCCGGTGCTCTAGCTTGGTTCGGGCTTCTGAGTCTCATTTCAATGCGCTTGAGAGGGGGGTCTTCTCTAGGTCTCCGTCCGCAGGGACCACTAGCCGTGATGTCTATGTGTCTAATCTACAACA